>VSMD01113601.1:0-19799 GCA_008750895.1 Mirza zaza
CGGCGGAGGCGGCCCTTGGGGGCGCCCGGACGGAGGTGGGGTGGCCTGCCCACCGGCCGGCCGGGAAGGCGCCTGGGGGGCGGCGGGCGCGGGGGCTGGGGGCATCAGGGCAGGTCCGGGCTGGCCGTCTCCTCGTGGCCCCCGTGGGTCTGTCACCTCCCGCCGTCCTGCGTGCAGCCGGGGAAGGGACTCCGAGTGGATCCAGGTGACGCCGTGACCCCCGACCCAGGGTTTCTGAGTGTTAGGAAATGGCAGGCTTTGAGCCCGGGCGGAGGTGGGGAGGCCCCAAGCGGTCGGTCCCCAGAGAGCCCACACCAGCCCACGACACGGATCCTCCACGCGTGTCCCACGCTCCCCTCTGCCCAGCCCAGCACAGCCCATCCCTGCTGTGTGCTCAAGGGCTGTGCTGCACGTGGCAGGGCCGTGGACCCCACAGCCGGAAGGGGCCGAGGCTCCATTCAGACCCAAAGCCACACGAGCGAGGCCACCACTCCGGGGAAGGTGGGGCTCACCGCCCACGGCCGTGGGACCCCACGTGACCTGTTGTGGAGGGATCGTTACGTGGCGGCTACCCACGGAGGGAGCTGAGACGTGGCCCTGCTCCCTGCTGCCTGAGGGGAGGCAGACCTGGCCCGTCCAGCCGTGACCCGCCCAGGGCTTGAGGCCGAGAGACCCAGGGCGAGTCCTGGGAGAGCAGGTGGGCCGGGCGGCCCTCTCAGCCTGGCCACGCCCTGGCCCTGCAGGCCCCGGTGCTGGCAGCCGCCATGTCCCTCCCTCCTGCAGGTCCTGGGGCTGCAGCGGAAGTTGGCGGAGGTGGAGGCCGTGGCAGAGGCCCGGGGACAGCAGCTCCTCGAGAGCCAGGAGGCCGAGCAGACGCTCCGGGCCGAGCTGCACGGCGTCACCAGGAAGCTGCAGCAGGCGGGCGGCGCGGCCGACAGCCTCCGGGCTCGCCTGGACGGAGCCTGTCGCCAGATCCGCAGCCTGGAGCAGGAGCTGGCCCGGGCCGAGGGCGCCAGGCGGGACGCGGAGGCCCAGCTGGGCCGGCTGTGCTCCACGCTGCGACGCGGCCTGGCGCTCGGGGGCCGGAGCCCCTCGGCCTCCCCACAACGGCCGGGCTCCCCGGCCAAAGGTCAGCATCCTCCGTGGTGGCAGGCGGGCTCCTGTCCCAGCTCCGTCCCTGGCCTGGGGCACCCCAAGCCCTCTGGGGCCTCACAACCCACACAGTCGGGGGCTGGGCTGGGCCGGGCAATTTTGGGGGCCTGTGCCACACCCTACAGGGCTCTGGGCAGGGGCGGCAGAGGGACAGGGGAAGGGCGCCCACCTGCCCCTGATTCCTGCCCACGACCCCTCCCGCAGGCTCCGATGGCCCCCCGGCACGGCCTGGGCCGCAGGGCGCCAGCCCCCCTGCCAGCCCCCACCGGCCCCCACGCAGCGACCACGGAGCGGTGGTCGTGGACGTGGCCTCTGTGCGTGACGCCCTGGGGGACCTCATGCAGAAGCTTTGGGACGCCCAGCGGGGCCGGGTAAGAGGCGCCTGGGTCACCCCCACCCGGCACATGCCCCGGGGAGTTGGGGGGCTGGGGAGGGACGCATCCCGTCCCCCAGAGTGCGGTGAGCCTGTCCCTCTGTCCCGGGTCTGCAGAGCCCCAGGTGGGGCCTGTGGGGCCGTGTCCAGACAGTCCCTGTTGGCCACAATAAATCCAGTAATGCCACCGTCCCTTGAAACCCAACTGCCGCCAGTTTGGCCGGGCGCCGCCCCTCCGTCAGGCTGGCTCCAAAGCCCTGAAGCCAGGCCCGCCGGGGCAGCCACGCGGCCCGGGACAGGGCGTTCTCCATCCCATGCCGTCCCCTGAAGAACTGTCCCCAGGGGCGGGGACAGCTGCAGGACAGACCCGCCAGGCCACCCTCAGCATGTGCCCAGTGAACCCTCACCTGGGGGCCAGGTCCCCAGCGGCCACTTACCTGTGCTCCTGGCCCCAGGGCTCCCCCAGAGCGACCTGCGGGCTGTCCCCTCCCATCCCTCCAGGTGACAGGGTGGGCACGGGACTCAAGGGGGGGGCTGTGTGAAAGACAATCGGCCACGGAGCCCTGGCCACGGGTCCTCCGTGGACACCTGTTTTCTTCAGACCCTGTGCAGCCCCAGGTCCTGGCCCTGCAGGGCCCCCCGACCCCAGGCTATGGGCCACACCCGACAGCCCCCCACACGGCGTCTGTACCGGACACCTGGCCCCCGTGTAGCCGCCTGCCCTCCCCAGGCCTGTGGGTCAGCCCAGCCGCCCAGCTCGGCCCGGCCCCCGCAGCCCACGGCCACCCGCCCTGTGACCCCAAGCTAGACCACAAGCTCTCCCCGGCCCTCTGCTGCCCCCCCCTCCCCAGCTGCCCTCTGACCTCCGCCCTCCTGCCCAGAACGACTACCGCATCCAGGCGGCCAGCCTGAGCAGCCGGCTGAGCGAGGCGGAGCGCCAGCGTGCCCAGGCCCAGGGCCACGCGGGGCAGCTGCAGACGGCCCTGGCCCAGGCGGAGGAAGGTGACCCCCTCCCCCACCACTCCGTCCCCCAGGAGAGACACTGTCCCGGCCACTGACCCCCGTGAGCGTGTGGCCCCGGGCAACGTGGCTCTGAGGCTGCCCAGCGCGCGGCACTGGGGGGGCTTCCTGGGCAGCGACACCCCCTTCACAGGGGGACCCAGTCCGAGGGCCACAGGAGGCCCAGTCCCCTCCCGCCTGCCCGCCCGCCGCAGGGCCTTGGCCCTGGCCGTGCCCTGCCTGCCCCCGCCTCCCCGGCGGCCCGGCCCCTGCGTAGGGAGGGCCCTGCCCTGCTGCCCCCCACCCTGTCCCAGGGTCTGCCGGGAGGGCGGGCGCAGGGGCGTGGTGGGGAAGGAGAGGAGAAGCCAGGGAGCAGGGCGGGCGGTCAGGGGAGCGGGGACCCCAGGCTGGGCCCCCAGGGACCCTTGAGGAGCCTCTCCCCTCCCACCGTCCGGCGCCGGGCGCCCAAGCCCACCAGCCTGTGGACTGCAGGGGCCGTGGGGGACCCTGAGCCACCTGCCTGCCCACAGGCCGGCGCCAGGCAGAGCGCGCGCTGAGCAGAGCCCGGACGTCGCGGGCCCTGCAGCGGGAGGCGCTGCGCAGGCTGCAGGCCCAGCACCTGGCGGGCGTGCGGGCAGCCAGCCAGGAGGAGCGGCGGCTCCAGGTGGGGCATGCGGCGCTGGGGACCTAGGTGCGGGGACGTGGGGACGGGCCTGGGCCACCCTCGCAGCCTGGGAGGAGGCCGCAGAGCAGTGGGGAGCCCGGCGGGTCCCTGGGGACGGTGGCCTCGAGGCCATCCGAGTGTGGGCACAGGGCCCTGGGGCCATCCTGGTGCAGCTGTCATTTCAGTGGTCCCAGCCCTTCCCTTACAGATTGGGGAAACTGAGGCCTCGACCCTGGTGGCACAGCAGATGAGGTCACAGCCCCGGCCTCCCAACCCTTCCTTCTTTTGGAAGCCCCAGCGGTGGCCCCTGGCTCTGGGCTCTTTGTGGGTCACGTTCTGCTGCTCCGAGACTATCTCCAGGCCACCGCCCTCAGACACAGGAGGGGGTTGGGCAGGGCGCACTCGGGTAAATGCGCCGCGTGCCGGGACGATGGCCGCTGCGTCTGTGACTCTCAGGTGAGTAGGAGCGGCCAAGCCTGGGAGGATGGGCACCGGCCCGAGCCACCCTCCTCACGGCCGGCGGGAAGCCCCGTGCCCGCCCCGAGTGGGGCCCGCTGGGTCACTCCGGAGCTCCCTGCAGACCCCGGACGCCTAGGGGATGGCGGGACCCTGGGTGGCCGCCCCGATGGCAGAGAACCGGGGCAACCGGGGCTCCCGGCGCCCATGCTGGGAGAAGGGACTGCGCAGCGCCACGCGGGGGCAACTCAGGCTGCGGCTCACGGTGCATACACAGAGGCCTGGCCACCCCTGCCCTGCTGGCTCCACACGGTCTGGGAGCCTGGCGGCCGCGAGGCCACCAAAGGGCTGTCAGACTCGGGCCAGCACCCAGGGCCCCTGGGGAGGGGCCTCCCGCAGGGGAGAGGGAGATGGGAGCAGCAGAGAGCAGAGGCCGGGCTGCCCCGAAGGTTCTCTGGAACCTCAGCGCATTGCTACTTCGTCTGTGACTTTCCCGCTCGCGTCTCTAAAGAAAGGAGCTCCCTCTCGTCCGGTAGGAGTCGGGGTGGGAGGAGGCGCCCGGGCCTCACGCACCCCGTCCGGCTGCTTCCGGCGCAAAGCAAAGGCGGAGGAGAGAAGGTTCTAGGACCCTGCAGCCCGGGTGTCCCTGGGGAGCGTGGGGGCCAGCATGGGAGCCAGGACTGCCCCTTTCTGAGAGGCAGGCAGGGAGGGCAGGACCCCTGCGTCCTGCGGTGGCCCCGTCCTGGTGGTGCCCTATGCCCCCACCTGCCTGCCGGGTCCCTCCCCCGAGAGGCCCTGGTGGGCGAGAGCTGATCCACCCCACCCCTGCGGCCTCCCCCCACCCTCGCCCCCCCGTGCCTGCCGTGGTGTCGGGGGGCCGGGCTCCACTTGGGGTCTCCGTGCACAGTGCTGCTCGACCTGCTCCAGGCGCGTCAGTTCTCGCGCTTGCTCTAGAACCTGCTCGGTGTTTTTAGTGAAGTCTGCTAAGATCTACCGGTAACACGTCCATTTTTTATGGTGGTTCTGGCAATCGTCGTTGCTCCTCTTTTTAGGCCAGGCTGGCTCCATCTGCCCCCAGCAACCCTCAGGGTTTCTCCAGTTCTGAAAGTTTTTCCTGATTTCTGTGGTCTCCAGGTCATTGTGGTGGGGGTCTGGGGAGGGATTCGGACACACCGAAGTCACCAGCTGGCTGGAGGCCCCCCGCTTTTGGCAAACGGCAAAGCTGGCAGGGAGCTCAGGGCCAAGGTGCCTCCCGCAGGCAAGGGGGCTGCACGTGGCCGCCCTTCTCTCCGCCCCTCCCTGCACCGGGCCAGGTCGACGGGACCCAGCAGGCAGGCCCGGCGCCCCTCCCGGCCCTGCCAAACCGCCAGCGTGTTCCTGCCCCAGCTCTCATCGGACACGATGGCTCCTTTCACTTTCACGCATCGTTTTTTTTTCCCCCGTTTCACATAAGCCAACATGTTTGTTAAGAGAAAGTTAATTAAAAACACATTTTTCTAATTAAATGGTAGGCCGTGCTATGCAAACAGTGAGATTCTTGTTTGAGAGCAAACCCCTTCCCGTTTCCAGGGCTACCCTGGGAATTCGGTAGAACAACAGTGCGGACCTGAGCCCCTGCCAATGCACAGCAGGGGGCCCGGAGGGCGGGGGCCCGGCACCCTCCTCGCAGGATGCCGTCCTCCCAGTGGCGCCCGGGCCAGCCTCGGTGGCTCAGAGGGGCTCGCGGCGTCCTTGGACTCTGGCCCAGGCCGGGGCCCCTCCCTGCGCCCAGCGAGCTGGGTCCCCCCCACGAGCCGCTCACACCTCGGGTGTCGGCCCGAGCCCGGCATCAGCCCGCGGCCGCCTTTCCCTCCAGGGCGTGGGCTGTAGGAGCCACGTCCGGGTGTCCTCCGGGCCGCCCAGGGGTCACGGGGCCCTCACCATGGAGCGGAACCTTAGCTGGAGCCGCCACTCCCATTTTGCCAGAAACGTCTGCGTCCGTGATGCCTCCGTCTGCCGCAGTATTCAGATGTCTTCGTGTTCAGGCCGTTTTATTTTACGAAACGAATAGGTGGCTGTCCGTCTCTTCCCACTACCCGGAACCGTGAAACTAGCACAGGAATTAAGTTTCCCAAAAGGTGAATGAGGCCGGGCGCGGCGGCTCACGCCTGTAATCCTAGCACTCTGGGAGGCCAAGGAGGGAGGATCGCTCGAGGTCAGGAGTTCGAAACCAGCCTGAGCAAGAGCGAGACCCCGTGTCTACTAAAAATAGAAAGAAATTAGCTGGACAAATCAAAATATATAGAAAAAATTAGCCAGGCATGGTGGCACATGCCTGTAGTCCCAGCTACTCGGGAGGCTGAGGCAAGAGGATCGCTTGAGCCCAGGAGTTTGAGGTTGCTGTGAGCTAGGCTGACGCCACGGCACTCACTCTAGCCTGGGCAACAGAGTGAGACTCTGTCTCAAAAAAAAAAAAAAAAGTGGACGAACTTCCTGCAACGTTCCGCAGCTCCCGGCTTTGGGAACGGCCGATTCCCTCTCCGACCCCTTTCTGTGGGCGGCCGTTCCGTTTCCGTCTCTCCTGGGTGGGTTTCTGGCATCTGGGGCAGGGTGTCCATCTGATGGCGCCGAGGGCCTGCGCGGGCGTCCACGTGACGTCGTGGCCATCATGCGTCTGCGCTGTGAGGTCCCGTCCCTCCCTGTCCCCCGCGCCGACACCTGCACCTGTTGACGGCCGTGAAGACTGCGGACTGGTACCGTCCCCTCACTCCTGTCTAGTGTATTGATTTCCGGTTTTATCCGTGCTGACGTCCCCTCCCCATTGTCTTTCCTGCTGTGAAGTCTCTGATTCCTTACGTGGCGCCGTGGCTTGGCCACGCTCGGGCTCTTTCTCAGTATCGACAGCATTTAACGTCCCCGCTCTCTCCCTGACTGCGCCCCACAGGTTTTTGATGTGAATTTTTTTCCTTTTAACCGATTTTTTTTTAGGAGTTTCCATTTGTATTTCTTCTTTGATTCGAGGGTCATTCGAAAGCGTGGCCGCGTGCCGCGCCTCCTCCGGGCGGGGCCGTGGCCGTGGCCGTGGGCGGTGACCACGGTTGTTTTTTTCTCTCTCTCCATGATCGTGTTCCCGGCTTGTCGGCTGTTCGTGGGCGGTTTGCTGTTTCAGGTCTGGTTTTGTCTATTTGTTTGTGGTGTGTTTGGGGGAAACCGGACAAGCTAATTGCACGGTTTACAAGGAAGAATAGACGGCTGAGATTTTCCAGGAAAATTGTGAAAGCGATCGTGAGGCCGGCTGTAAGCTGGTCTGGCCGAGGCAGGAGGGGCTGGCACGGGGCAGAGGAGATGGAGCGCGGGGTGGTCCCGCCGGCCCAGACCCCGACTCCCACGTGGGGGGAGGGCTTCAGCCCCGCTGCGAGAGGACTCTGCGGGGCTGGTTCCGTTCCAGGACTGGCCTGAGGGCAGGACCAGGCTGGGAGCTCGGGGCTCCCTGCGAGTGGACGTTTGAATGCGCCCACTGTCACCCAGTGGAGAAAAAGGTACCAGGCTGAGGACCTGAGCTCCAGGGGCCGGAAGGATAGGTTTGGGGATGTCGCGGCCCCGAGCTTCCTGCGCAGGACACGGGGTGTTCGAGGAGACCCCCGGCCGTCTGCCGGTGCTCGCATATTTCCTTGCAAGACCCTCTCTTACAAAACCCCTGGGAGAGGGACATGGTGGAGTCCACACCCCCGACAGCCACCCTCCCGTCTTCACCCCGGGCCTGACAAGGACGCTGTGAGAGCGCGTCACACTCATGCCACAGATGGGGAAACTGAGGCGGTAGCCGGACGTCTGACCCCCGCCCAGCACCCAAGCCTGGGAGCTCTCGGGGCACCTCCTGCTCCCCAAACGCATGGCCCCTCCGGTCTGTTCCAAATCACACGCCCTGTTCTGCCCCATCTGGCCCCCTGGAGTCCCAGCTGCCTCGGGCTTGTGTGTGGCACCACTGTGGCCCCCTGGCCCATGTCCACCCTCCTGTTCAGCCACCCTCTGCACCAGCCCACTGTCCCCAGAAGGGACCGGCTGCTCCTCCCACAAAGCTCCTGGGAGGGGTCACAGGCCGGGCACTCGCCAGCAAGTCTCAGCCACAGGACTCCTTTGTGCCTTCTGGAACCTTCTCCGGGCCCAACATCATGCTGGCTCCAGGGCTCAGCAGACACCACAGGCACCGTCCTCCCTCCAGCGGGCTCAGGGCAGGGGGGTGATGGGGGCAGGACCTGGGTGAGCGGGGGAGGGGGCCGCATCCTCGTGGCAGCCGGGGGCGGGGTGTGTGTGAGGGTCGGTGCCGCGCAGCCTGGCGTGGGAGCAGGGGCAGCCGGGGACGCAGGTTGGCGAGGTGGCGAGGGCAGGGCAGTGGGTGGGGACTGCAGGGGTGGCACGTGCCCTCGGGCCACCATCGGGGCCGTGCCAGGGCCTCGAGGACATTCAGGGCTGAGCCGAGCGCAGGGGGCAGTGGGGGGGGCAGGGCCATCCCCCTCCCGGGCCCCAGGGCTCCCCGCACAGTCCGGGGCCGGCTGTGCCCGAGCGCCGGGGTCCCCCGGGTGCTGCTGGGAGCAGGGGCAGCCGGCCCAAGCTAAGCGGGCTCCGAGCACCTCGGGGAGGAGGACCGCGGTGGCCTTCGTCCGGGCAGTGGAGCCCCAGAGGGCAGAGGCAGGGCGCACGGGCGCGTACCGAGACCACTCTTGCCGCAGCAGAGAAGCGGCCGAGCCCGAGCCTCGGCCTCGCGGGGCCTGCGGGCTGCCGGCCGGGCCTCCCGACCCCGGCTCAGGGCTCCTGGGGGCCTCGGCTCTCGTGGTTACCTTGGCAACACAAACCGCCTCATCCACCCACACCGCTGTGCGCCAGGCCTGTTCCTGCCTGTCCACGTCCCGGCGACACAGACCTGCGGGACAGCCGGGCAGGTGCCCTGCGCCTCCGTCCCCAGGAGCCCCCCGGGTTTCTAGGTGGGCCTGCGTCTGTCTCCCCCAGGCGCAGCTGGACGCCCTGCACCAGGCCCTCGACCAGAGCAGGCGGCACAGCCAGGGCCTGGCCAGGAAGCTGAGGCTGCTGGAAGATTGCAGGCGCCAGGAGGCCTCGGGGCCGCTGGAGCCCCTGCAGCAGGTGAGGGCCAGGTACGCTGTCACCAGGAGGCGGTGAACGGCTTACCAGGAGGAGGCCCCGCGTTCCTTTGCCTAGTCGGTCCCTCGAGTGCAGGGAGTTGAGGCAGGCAGGTGTGCACACCTGCGGAGGCCCAGATGCTGCCTGACCCCCACCCCCCAGATGAGAAAGCAGATGCCGGAGGGCTCACGGGGAGCGGAGGGCTGGGGTCCTCACCCCACGGCGCGCACCTGCCCCAGAGGGTCCGCTGTGGACCGGCAGATCAGGGGACAGAATAAGCCGGGCCCAGAACCAGCCTCCGACGGAACACCGGACACTCCCACCCCTGCCCACGGCGGCTTCTCTGGGCAGGTGCGCGGGCCTCACGGTGAGCAGGAGGCGGCAGAGAGCGCCCTTCGGGACCAGGCGGCTGCTCTGCACGCGGAGCCGGCCCGTCTGCAAGGGGAGCTTTCGGGGCTGAGCGCTCGGCTTGCACAGGTAGGGCGGCCGGTGGCGTGACAGTGGGCGGCATGGCGGCGGACGGGTGCAAGGACGGCGCCTGGCCGGGCAGGCATTTGTGGGGGCACCTAGCAGTGCGTCGGGCCCGGGCAGGGCCAGCCCCAAAGCGGGGGATCCCTGTGGACGGCCAGGGCCCTCGGGGGCGGCACTGTGATGTCCGGGGTGGCACCGCAGGTCGTGGCATGTCCCCACTGTGTCCTGGGACACCACGCTCCACGAGACGCTCCTGTCCGTGGTGGCAACAGCTCCTGCCGCAGAGACCCGCGGGGACGACAGAGAGGGTGGGGCCTGCACAGCTCGCACCGGGCCCCTCCCCCCCAAAGCTCCCGGGGGACGGGCAGGGTCCGGCGGACCAGGTGGGCCCCCACGAGAGACGAGGGGAAGCCCACGTGATCGAGGGGTGAAGTCCGCGTGACGGTCATCACCCAGTCCTGTCGTCCCCACTGACCTCCCAGCGCAGGCTAGGTGCGAGACAGCATCCCCAGCCCAGGGGACAGACACAGACAGTGACGGCCGGGCCGGGCAGGACAGCGGCACGCCCAGGGGGTGCGGAGAGCACAGGGCGGCCTGTCCTGGGTCCTGCTGGTGGCTGAACTCTGCCCCCAGGTGTTGGGGGACCCCGTCCCCACATATGAAGCCAGACGGAGCAGAGCCCTTTGGGTTAAATCAGGAGTGGGAGTCACCAGGTTGACTGGTGGGGAAACTGAGGCCTTGGAGTTTCCTCCTTGGAGCAGATGGCGAGGCTGGGAATGAGGCAGAAAGTCCCCAGCCCCAGGCACCCGCCGCCATCCTCCGGGCACACCCCACCCCTGCGCTCACACCCGGGCCTCCCCCCACAGCAAGGGCGGGTGCAGGCAGGCACCCCCGGGTGGCACCAAGGGTCCCAGCCCCAGGTGGCCGTGCGCCCATCTGCTTTCTGTCCATCCTCCCACAGTCTGCTCAGTGGTGCCGTGGTGACAGGCAGGGAAACGATGGCTGTGCAGGGCTGGAAGGGCCGGGCACTGGTCTCTCTAGAGCATGGGACCTAGAGGTGACAGTGTGTGGCCCGCAGACTGTGTGGGCAGGAGAGGTCCATGCTGGGGGTGCAAGGTGCAAGGTGGGGGCCCCAGCCGGGATCCCCTCGGACCAAACTCCCTCAGCTCTGCCTCCCTGGGCCCTGCCGCCCACTGTCCAGGCTCCTCATGGCCCCCGTGGCCCCAGAGCCCCAAACCCACCCGCTCCCAGCTTCTGTCTTGCCACGCAAGGCTTCTGGGGTCAGCAGGGGCCCCAGGAGAGTGTTGGGTCACCCAGCCGGAGGGGTTGGCCCGGAAAGCCAAGCCAGCTGTCCAGCCGGTGCCACGAGGGGGTGGACAACTCATGCACAGGCCTCCCACTCCTGTCCGCACCCCGGGGTCCTGGAGCTTGTCCTCTTTGGGAAATTTGTTCCGGAAGCCAACGGGGCGGGGAGGGACGGGAATGGCCCATATCCTTGGGCCTGGATCCAGAGCAGGGCAGCCCTTCCTGAGGCCCTGCTGCCTGCACAAGGCTCCACGGCCCAGCCCTCTGAGAGACGGAGGCCAGCAGGCCAGAACGGTCATGAGAGCTGCTGGCCAGCTGTCCACCGAGGGCCACCTGCCCTCACAAAGGAGGGTGGCAGCAGGACCAGCTAGTCTCCAGGCCCTGCTCCAGCTATGGAGCTGGGGGTTCTCAGCCTCCTGTGGACGCTGCTGGGGTGCTGGGGGCAGGGTGGGTGTGACGGCCAGGCCGCGATGGCACTGCTGGGGCAGTGGAGCTGGCGTGGGCACGGCGCCCGCTGCGGGTCCCTGGAGGCCGGGTGGGGGAGGGAAGGAACAGCTAATGAGTTCCAGGAGGTCAGCTGCGAGGGGCCCACAAGCCCGTAAACCTTTTATTGGTGTCTCGGGAGGGGAACCCGGATGTGGCCGTTTATTTATTTTGGATTTCACTTTTCGCTTCTCTTTATAATGTGCACTTCTAGGAGTGTAGCTGGATTTTTAAAGAAACAGGACTTCCTTTTTCAGTGGAAGGGGACTCTTTGTTTTTCTCAGTGCTGAAGAAGAAAGAAATCCTTATTTTTGTGAAGCTCTGGCCACTAACCCCATAACTTTACCCGTGCAAATGATCTGCCATATCCCAGGGCCTCTAAGCAGCCAGGCTAGCTCCAGCCCTGAGGCCAGGAGGAAGGTTTGCTGGCACTAGAGTGAGGACTGATCTGGGACTCCAGCCCAAGGCCACTGCCCCTGTGGACATGGCCCCAGCAGACAGGACCCGCAGGGCTGGGTGCAGCAGGGATGGTGCAGCAGGGATAGCGCAGCAGCCTGGTTTGGAGAGCAGGGCCTGGATTCCAATCCTGCCCCAGTGCCTGCCCAGCCCCAGCAAGCCTGGGAGCTCAGGTGATCAGACCCATGAGACATGCCCTGGGGTCACCAGAAGCAGGCTCTCTGGGGTGCTGGGCGCTGCTCCTCCTCTAATGCTGCTTTCTGGGGGAAAATTCTTAATTTAATTCCTTCTTCCAGAGGAACCATCCACAAGGGGACAGGAGGAGCCCCACCCACCGTCTCACAGAAAATGTTTGTTTCCTGGGTAACAATGTTTGTTTCCTTCCCTGACATTTGACCTGCAGCATGTTCCTCCTGCCCTGTGCTCATCAGGGTTGGGGGAGTGACTAAGAAGGGGGCTCCACTTGAAACCTATGGGGAGGACACAGAGTGGGGACAACAATAGCAATGCCACTGGCTTTGGGGCTGAGTCTGGGAGAGTGTCCTGCTCACAGGGCTGGTGCCTGTACGAGCTCAGCAGATTTCAAGTGCAGCTGCAGAAGGCAGCCACCAAGGGGCGCAGAGGATCGGGCTCGTGCAGCCTGGAAGAGCCCTGAGGACTGGGGCAGGCCCTGGGGCCCCACCAGGAGATACAGAGTTCCCCACGGAGACTGTCGCTGGGGACCTCTGCTGGCCTGTGGCAGGATGAGGACTTGGCTCCACGCTCCTCCTCCCCACTCTGGCTGCAGGTGCCAGGTGGCCCAGGGCACTGCCCTTCCTGACCCCCTCAGCTGTCAGGGGGATCAGAGCCTTGCCCAGAGAGAGGCACCCCACGCTCCCCGGAGGGAAGGCTGGCCTTACCTCACACCCCCACCAGGAGGCCACAAGTGCTGCCCCCC
The DNA here is from genome assembly GCA_008750895.1 of Mirza zaza. Lineage (NCBI taxonomy): Eukaryota > Metazoa > Chordata > Mammalia > Primates > Cheirogaleidae > Mirza > Mirza zaza. The sequence continues at coordinate 12,412 of VSMD01113601.1, forward strand.
AGGCTCTCTGCAGACAGAGCAGGAGATGCTGAGCAGGGAGGGGGCACATGGCAAGGGTGGGGGCTGAGAAGGAGCAGCTGGACCAGCCCCTGCACAGCCTCCTCCAGGGGGTGGACAGAGCTCTGGGGGAGAGCCAGCAGCTGCAGGTCAGCCAGGCCCGTGGAGCTCTGTGCACCCAGCCTTGGGGTGGACGTGGGTGGCGTGGGTCCCGCAGGGGTGGGCCAGTGTGCCTTGTCTCATGCATGCATGCACATGTGTGTGCACATACACACGGGAATGGCAGTTGGACAGAGAAAGCATTGACCACAGTGAGCTCTACCCAGGCCACACGAGGACCCAGGCAGAGCTGGAACCCCGAGCCAGGGCTCCTCGGGCCCCCTTGGTTTGTCTCCAGGGCCTTTCCTGAGACGCTGAAGTCCCCGTAGGAGTGGTGGGATCGTCGAGGGCCCTTGTGAGGGGCTCACCCGAGGCCCAGGGCCTGACACCCACGGAAGGGGCCTCTGAGGGTTTGACCTCCCCTCGTGCGGCCGGGCACACCCCGCCGTCCCCGGATGTGGAATTGGCAGGGGCGGGAGGGGCAGGAATCAGGCCCCAGCTTGGCCACAGGGAAGCAGGACGCTGCTGGAACAGGCCTCAGGTCCGCCCTGGAGGCTCTGGCTTGGCTCTAGCTGGGCCGAAGCCCTGAGCAGGCGGCTCGAACCCCGGGCCTGTGGGCTGACTGCGTGCACTGAACGCCAGGCGTTCCGGCCAGTCCTGGGCTGGCGCCGGCACCCAGCCGTGGGCAGTGGAGCCAACGGGGAACAGCGGCCCCAATGGTGGGGCGGGGCGACCACGGCGCTGTGTGCGTTGGGGCGAGCAGACAGCAGCGTGTTCTCGCCCAGGCCCAGACGGCGGAGCGGGAGCCGCCTGCCGGGCACCAGCAGGACCCGGCCGGGGAGGCAGAGCGTCTGTGTGCGGCTCAGCTGCAGGCCCCCCAGGCCCCGGAGCCCCCAGAGCAGGCCCGCCAGCAGCAAATAAAGGTGCTTGAGGAGCAGGTAGGGCCGGGCCCCCACCCGGGGGGGCACAGGGAGGGGAGGGGAGGACTTGCATCCGCAGCAGCGCCCGATGGGGTGGCGGCCTGGCCTCTGCTGGGCCAATCCGGCCACGAGGCGCTCTCTGCTGCCAGCTTGGGGACCACGTGGCTCTGGCCCCCCCTGCACCTCCACCCCCCAAGGGCACAGGGCTGTGTGGCCCGTGTCACCCTCGATTGGAGGCGGGCTGTGCGTGCTGGGCAGTGTCACACCCTCTCTGTGCCCCGTCTGCAAAGCGGGGTGGTGAGGACAGTCCCGTTGGGGTCGCCGCGCACAAGGTGCCGAGACGACGCCCGGCACACGCAGTTGCCCCTCAGAGCCGTCTCCAGGGCAGCGGCATGCGGGGGACACGGTGGGCACAGCTGAGTGGGCAAGGATGCGTGGCTGGGCCCGGGCGCGTACTCGGCCCGCACAGCCGCACAGGCGTGTGCACACGTGGCACGCCGGCCCCAGCCGAGCCGCCGAGCCTGGAGCTCGGAGCTGTCAGGGTCTGGGCGCTCTCTGGGCAAACCCTCGTTTGCAGAGGAGGAAACCGAGGCGCAGGGAGGGGAAGTCACGGCCCGGCTTCGTTCCCACGTTAGCGTCCCCGACACATCAAACCACGTCTGCTGAGCTTACGAGCAGAGGGAGCAGAGGGACGTTTATTTCTCAGCGTCCCAAGCGCTTTCGTGGCCGGGTGGAAGGGGGTCGTCTGCGGTGGGGTGTGGTGGCCTCGGGGCCCCAGGACGGGTGTTGGCAGCAAGAGCGGGAACTTGGCGCCCTGCCTGCTGGCCCGTCTGTCCCTCCGCCTGGTGACTCTCCCCTGCCTCTCCCTGGGCACCGTGGACTGCGGCCTCCCAGCCCCTCCCGCCACAGAGCTCCCCGTGCGGGCGGGGCCGGGCCAGGCCTGCCCGCCCCACTGAGCCCCTGCCCTGTCCCCAGGCGGCCCTGCGGGAGCAGCTGCACCGGGAAGAGCAGCGGGAAGAGCAGCGGCGGCGGCAGCAACAGGCACAGGACGGCCAGGCCGGGCAGTGAGCCCTGCGCGGGCCGCCGGGAGCCGCTGCTGGGAGCACCAGCCCGTGCTCTGCACCGAGCGCCCATCGGGGGCCAGCGGGGTGGGCGCGATGCTGGCAGAGGGCGCAGGGCGTGTGCCCACACACCGGAGCCCGCTGCGTGTCCCCCGGGGCCCCGGGGCGATGGGCACACACTGACCCCACGGGGCCTCGGCCTGCAGCTGGCGCCGGACCTGCCGCGCTCGCTCCTCTGCGACAGCCCCCCCCACCCCCCCGCGGACAGGACCGGCTTCCCTGCAGACGTGCTGAGCTGGCCAGCCTCCCCCGCTGCATGCGTGCCCTCGGCTCTGTAAACACGGGAAAACACGTGGAAGACATTTCCACCGCTGGAGCCAGAGACACAATGTCCTGCGAGGCCAGCGGGCGCCGCCCACGCCCAGGGGCTGTGGCACCTCCGTGTCCGGGAACTGTGGCCCGTCACGGTGGCAGGTGGCTGGAAGTGACTCAGATGCAAGTCCCCGTGACTCAGGGGCCACGAGAGTCGGGGAGGGCACATGCAGAGTTATCACGGACCCCCCCAACTTACTTTCCAGCCTGTGAGCACTCGGGGAGCCCCGTGGGAACCGGCCCTGGTTGCCACGGAGACCGAGCAGCCATCGTGGGCTGGCCCAGGCTCCCCTGTTGCGTGTTTGCTCTGTGCCCCCTGCCCGGCCTCCAGGACTCTGGCCCGGGCGGGAAGGGCCACCAGCTTGGGGAGCCCACCCCGTCCAGTCCCAGTAAGCCAGGTGACACCCATCGGTCTGTCTGTCTCAAATCTCTCCAGGACCGAGGATAGACTGTCCCGGGAGACCTTGTTTTCCGGTTAAATTAGCAAGGGAGTTACCGTACGTCCTAGATGGTGCAAAACCAGCGGCTACAAAGAGGTGGGAAGTGGGCTTCACTCTTAACTCTGTTGGAAGCTGTGTTGAGAAGGATTCTGAAGTCCAGCCCGGGCTCTGAGGGAGGAGCACAGTGACCTGTCACAGAGGAGGAGCTGGTGCCGGCAGGGGTGCCTGTTAGGGACAAACAGCGAACCCCACGGAAGACGGCGGGCGGGCTCACCCCACTGCTGGACAGCGTCCGCCAGCCGGGAAGGAGACCCCCAGGGGGCCGGACGTGGCACCCAAGCCCTGGCCTTCAGTACACAGGGCCTCCCCTTACCCCCTCCCCGGCCTGCAGTTTCCTCATGGGGGGGTCTCCACGCCACACCCCAGCAGAGGGGCCTGAGGGCAGAGGTGGGGGGAAGGCGCCGGGAGCTAGAGATTCCCGGTGGGGGAGCCCCGTGTGCCCCCCGAGGCTGCTGTGTCCATGCCCTCCTCTTCAAATCCCTGCGGAGCCCGCTGGGCCCGGAGCTCCCCGCACGGAGAAGGGCAGAGGGCACGGAGGGGAGGGGCAGGGCACGCCCTTCCGCTGGCTCGCAGCCCTGCGCAGGGGCAGCCCCCACCCTCCTTCGTGGCTCCCTGCAAGCCCTGCGCTCTCCGAGCTTTTCTGTTTTCACCAACAGTCCGATCAGCGTAGGAGACAGTGTTTTCACTTATTTGACAAAAAAGAGCATCTATTTCGGACAAGGGGGGTTTTCTAATGGAAATAAACCGGCATTTTCTTGAACACTCCCAGCAGCGTGTGGGCCTCCGTGTCTTAGAATCTAAGGGCCGCTGAGACCCAGGCCCGGGCGTGGACGGCCCTCCCCAGGTCCCCACAGACCCTCCCGCTGGCACCTGGTCTGCAGGTGAGGGGACCTCGCCGGGACCCCCGCCCAGGCCGCGGCGCCCCCCACCCCCGTCTGCCCAGTGAGGCGGCGGCCGGGGTCCTGGCAGCTAGAGGCCGTGGGGAGGGCTGAGCCGGCCCCGCTGCGCAGGTGAGGCCGAGGAGGAGAGAGCCGGGGCCGGGGCCTGCGGGGACCCGAGGGGCCGACTCCTGCCCGGCGCCCTCCCCGGGGTCGGGAGGGGAAAAGGACCCATGGTGACCTTCCCACCAGCCCTGCGCCCAGAGCTCAGCGGTCAGCAAGGCTGCCCCCACCCTCCCCTGATGCGGGGCCCCCCAGAGGGTCCCAGCCTCAGTCTGAGAGACGCCGCCTCGGACGCGGAGCCCCGCTCTGCCCTGCACCGGCCCTGCATCCTGCACAGGCGCTCTGGGACTCGGTTTGCTCACGCGTAAAGTGGGGTCACCCGGCCCCAGAGGGCCATGGTGAATCCTCTCCATGACCAGAGGCCAGAAGCACTCACACCCCCCCCAGGTCCATGGCAGAGGGGCCATCATGGGCGACCCGTGTGTGGGGGGCTCTGTGTGATGAGGGGGCTGCACAGCCCCCACCTGCCCCGGTGGGCCAGCCCTACAGGGCGGTGACAGGTGGGGTGCAGTTGGTCGCCTGCCCAGGAGCCGGGCCTTACCTGCCCCTCGGCTCCGGTGACCTCCCAGCCTCACCCTGGAGCAGGTGGTGGTCTACCTGCACCCGCACTACCTGGCTCTGCCCCGCCAGCCGCTCCTGGGAGGGAAAGAGATAGTCGTGGGGCGGGGCCAGCCGGTTCCGACCGCCAGCAGCCGGGCCTGGAGCCCCCACCCCTGCCCTGCGTGGAGCCCCCACCCCTGCCCTGCGTGGAGCCCCCACCCCTGCCCTGCGTGGAGCCCCCACCCCTGCCCTGCGTGGAGCCCCCACCCCTGCCCTGCGTGGACCCCCGGCCAGACCCATCCTCCCAGGTGCAGGTGGGGGGCCTCTCCCCACTGCACCCCACACGGAGCCCCGAGTCCCGGGGCATCCTGAGGGCGGCTCCCGGGGCTCCCCCGTCTAAATCTCACGCACACTCCGGCCCTAAATTAAAATGTCACAGCCCGCCGGGGAGGCTCGGGTTTCCCGGCCACAGAACGTGAGCTTGCTTGATAGAACGGCTTTGATAAATGTGGGTTTTCTGTGGCAGAGACAGAGGCGCCCTTGAGTCCAGAGGGGACCCTGGAGCACACACTGCTGAAAAGTATTTCCTGATTGTATTTTTAGCACCTGAAAAGAGCTTTTTCCCCCCACTTTTTTTGCCTGTGGACTTGTGTGTGGCTTTTCTTTTTTTATGAAATGTCATGCCCAGCAGCAGGGGGGCCTGTGTTAACCCCCAGTTTCCCAGGCCCCGTGGAGCGCAGGCGGCGGCGGGTCAGCAAGGCGTGGGGCAGCGTGGCCTCCCCGGCTCAGCCCGGGGCTGGCACTGCGCGGCAGTCGGGACCCCGTCTCGGCCCCCACGCTCGTGCACCTGCTGAGCACCACTGTCCCGCAGGTGTGCTGGGCCCCGGGGCAGCCCCGCCCCCGCAGGGCCCCAGCTGGACCGAGACCCGGCCGGAAATGGGCCTGGACTGGCGTCCCTGGCACATGCGCAGAAGGTTTGCCGCGCTGGGGACGGCTGCTCCGAGGCCCGCTTGTTGCTGACACCCTGAGCGGGGCTCCGAGGGTCTCGCAGGGGTAGCCGTGAGGGGGGGATGCGGGTGGGGGTGGGGCAGGAGGTGGGCCAGCCCTGGGGGGCCGGAAGGCGGGGCCCGGACCCCCGCGGTGCCGCGTGGCAGGAAGGCAAGCGGTGGGGATGTCCCACGGCAGGGGCTGGTGCTGCCACCTGTCCCTCCACCCCAGGATGCTCTCGGCCGAGTGCTGGCAGGTTTTCATAGGGACACGACAAATTGGAAAGTGTGTCCTCCTGGTTCCCAGCACGGCACCCAGGCCTCCTGGCCGGGCTGCGCTGAGGCCCCGGGGGTGGGGGGGTGGGGGAGGTGGGGTTGTCCGCTTGTCTTGCCTCCGGGGACCAGGCCGGGCTTGCGCTCTCGTGGCCCAGCCGGGCGAGTGCCCGGCGCAGCGGGATGACAGCCCCGGCCCGGCCCTGCACTGACCTGGGGACAAGGGGCGGACCAGACTCGCCGCCGAGGACGGACAGACACTTAGCAACACCGAGGCGAGCAGCCCAAGAGGCCGGAGAGTGGCTGGGAGGCCTCAGGATGGGGACACTGAGTCCGAGCTGCGGGCACTCGGGGTCCCGGGCCCTCCGGCCAGGCCCGGGGTCAGCTAGCTGTGCGCTTCCCCTGGCCGGGCTGGGCGCTTTACCCAGGACGCCGCCCAGCACTTTTCTTGCTGTGAGGCTCCCTTGGGTCCCCAAACCCCCCAGGAACGTCCCGATGTCACCGTGGGGGTGGAAACACTTCCTCTAATGCCTTGAGTCACATGAACTCCCGGGACTGGCCGCGGGCACTCGCGGAAAGGCTCGTCCGGGCGCTGCTCGGCCAGGCTGGCCCCACGGACGGCTGTCAGCGCCGCGCCCGGCCCCTCGCCCGCGCTCCGCCGGCCCAGCGCCTGCCGCAGGCCTCGGGGGACCGGGTCCGTCCCAGAACCGCCCCGCGCGCCCCGGTGGCGCCTCCCGGGCCGGCCCAGGCGGGACCCGCGGAGGCGAGGACGGCCCCGCCCCGGGCGCGCGCCCGCCAAGCGCTCCCCCCGCCGGCGCCGGGCCGGGCCGGGCAGCGCCAGGGCGCGGGGCACGCGGCCGGGCCTCCCGCGGGGCCTGGCGCTTTAAGGGGCGCTGATTTGCATGGCCCCGCCCCGGCCCCGCCCCGGCCGAGGGCCTATTTAAGCCGCGGCCCCGGGGGCGGGGTCGGCCCCGAACGCGGTCCCGCCCGGCGCCTTCCTCGGCCGAGCCCGGGACGCGGACTCCGGACAGCGCGGGCGGCCGGGGCGGGGGTGCGGCTCGCGCTCTGCGCCTGGCCTGCCGGTCGCTCCGTCCCGCCGCGACCCGACCCCGCGATGCCGCGCGGCGCCGCCTGGGCGCTGCTGGTGGCCGCGGCCCTGGGGCTGGGGGCGCGCGGGGCGCGCGGCGCGGTGGCCCTCGCCGACTTCTACCCGTTCGGCCCGGAGCGCGGCGACGCCGCCACCCCGAAGCAGGACGACGGCGGCTCGGGGCTGCGGCCGCTCTCCGTGCCCTTCCCGTTCTTCGGCGCCCGGCACTCCGCGCTCTACGTGAGTACCGCGCCCGCGGCGTGCGGCCGGCCGCTTGGCACCGAGGCGGCCGGGGTGGAGTGAGGACAGCGCTTCCCCCCCGCGGGGCGGCCGGACGGCGCGGCGGGGCGCGGCGGGGCGGGGCGGGGCGGGGCGCGCAGCCTGCACCTGGGCGGCGGCGAGCGGAGCGCGCCCGGCCTTGCAGACACGCGGGGCGCACAGCGGGGCCCCTGCCCGGTCGGCGCACGCACGGCAGCGCGCACGTGCTTCCGAGAGGGGTGCCTGGCCGGTGAGGTCGCAGCCCTTCCTCCCAGCGCTGCCCCCGCTGACAGC
>VSMD01113602.1:0-56582 GCA_008750895.1 Mirza zaza
TCTCTGGGAGGCCGAGGTGGGCGGATCCTTTGAGCTCAGGAGTTCGAGACCAGCCTGAGCAAGAGCGAGACCCCATCTCTACTATAAACAGAAAGAAATTAATTGGCCAACTAATATATATAGAAAAAATTAGCCGGGCATGGTGGCACATGCCTGTAGTCCCAGCTACTCGGGAGGCTGAGGCAGAAGGATTGCTTGAGCCCAGGAGTTGGAGGTTGCTGTGAGCTAGGCTGATGCCACGGCACTCACTCTAGCCTGGGCAATAAAGTGAGACTCTGTCTCAAAAAAAAAAAAAAAAAAAAAAGAACTCTCAGTATTCTATAGGTTGGTAATACTATATAGCTTTCCGTGATAGATATAAGTCTTCTGCTATATATTGACAAATTATAATTGCATATATTCACAGGCTACATAGATACATTCTTAAAGTTGTTTTTAATCAGATCACATTTTTAAATGCATCAAAAGAGTATAGTATTCTAAAGCATATTGCATAAATTCAGATCTTTCCAGATTCTCTTGAGCAGGCTAGGCATCCCTATGGTGGGAAAACACCAAGCTCCATCACAGCAACTGGCCAGAGCCAGTTAAGAATTACTTTAAGTAAAGCTGTATAAGTTGTTATTCTGAAGGAGGCACATTTACAAAACCATAGGTATTATGTCTTATACATGGACGATATTTTATTTATTTTTTTGTTCCTTCTCCATATTCTTACCTATAATTTAAAGTCATTCTCCAAACTACCCCAAAAAACAATGAAGAAAGATATTTTTCCCCATTTTACAGAAGCCTCACACAAAGAACCCAGGGTCTGGCCTAAAGTTAGACAATTTCTGAGCACTAGTCAAAAGTAATCTCGAGAAAATATCAATTCAAATTTACGCCGCTCAGAAGCCATGAATGTTTCTGTGTGCCTGTGGAACTCCACGGTGTGGGAAGAGACAGTAAGTGAAGTAGACTTTTGTGCTAAAGGTCACTTAATGTGGGGAACCACTTAAGTGTTTGCCTAGAAAATGATCACACTTTAAATGTTATCTAGTAATCCACACATTTACCACTGTCTCAACAATATGATTTTTTTAATAGCAAAGTTAAATTATTTCTACATGCAAATGAAATACACAAAGTATGACTATTTTACCTTTATATTCTGATAGTGATATTCAGGAAGTTCTATTGACGTATCTACCAAAAAATCAACAGCTGGTTTTTCTTCTTTAGATAGAATATTTCCAGAATTGTCAAAAATGGGCCGATCCTGTTTTTTTATAAGTGGTAGTTTCATTTCCTGTAAAAAAAATTAATTTCCTGAAATTTAATGCTCATTTTTATGCTAATATATATTATAAACAGTAAGTGGATATAATATATTCAAATATGTATTTAGGATTTATCATCTAGCAGCAATGTTATAAAATATGGGCATTTCCAATAAAACACATAAGTCTCAAATCGTTAAGAATAAGGAATAGGCTGGGCACAGTGGCTCACGTCAGTAATCTTAGCACTTTGGGAGGCTGAAGTGGGAGGATCATTTGAGGCCAGGAGTTCCAAACCAGCCTAAGCAACATAGTGCAACTTTGTCTCTACAAAAAGCAAAAAAATTAGCCAGGCATGGTGGCACATGCTTGTAGCTACTCAGGAGGCTGAGGCAGGAGGATCACATAAGCCCAGGAGTGTAAAGTTATAGTGAGCTATGAGGATACCACGGCACTCTAGCCTGCACAACAAAGTGAGATCCTGTCTCAAAAAAAGAATAAGAAGTAGAATAATTAAGTTCAAAAAATATTTATTAAAAGTCTGCTTTTATGAGGCTTCGTACTAAATACAGAGATAAATAAGGCTCAGTGTATGGACTCAAGAAGCTTGAAATCTAGTAGGTAAAACAATGCCTATATTGTTTCTTAATGATAAATTTCAACAAGAAAGCTGTTTATTATAAAGCTGTCTTAGGTATATACTCAAGAGAAATGATAATGTATGTTTACACAAAAACTTATACATGAATGTTCATGGCTGCATTGTTCATAATACCAGAAAAGTAAAAAGAACTCAAATATGCATCAGCTGTTGAAAGAATGAACAAAATGTGGTATAATGACAATTATTCATCATTAAGAAGGAATTAAGTACTACAATGTGGATGAACTTTAAAAATATGCAAAGTGAAATAAGCCAGTCACAACAGACCACATATTGTAAAATTCCATTATATGAAATGTCTAAAACAGGCAAATCTACAGAAACAGAAAGTAAATTAGTGGTTGCCTAGGGCTAGGGTTTGGGAGGAAATGGGGAGTAACTGCTGATGGGTACTAGGTTCCTTTATAAAGTGATGAAAATATTCTAAAATTGATTATGGTGATGGCCACACAACTCTGTGAACACACTAAGAACCAATGAGTTATACACTTAAAATAAATGAAGTATATGGTGTGTGAATTACATCTAAATAAAGCTGTAACCAATCAAAAGAACTTACAAGCTGAGTTTTTGAAACAAGCTTTCTCCATCTTTTATTCAGCCTTCTCAGTTCTTTAGAAATAGAAGATCCAACCGCATCATCGCTAACTTCAATCAGGAAATTTCCTGCTTCGTTTAAAGTAGTATGATTTAGATTCCATTGGGAGAGTGTCTCAAATGGGACCTACATAACATATAATCAATATAATATTTTAATGACATAATATTTGTCTATCATTTATAATAGATATCTACCAAGGCCAGTTCTAAGCAAAAGTGAGTGTGACAGTTTTTACAGAGACTCCGACTCTCCCCTTAGGCTTCTCCCATTCCTGTTGGTCTGGTTCTTTGTCCCAAATCACTAAATGGCAGGTGCCACCTGTCTATCATTACTCCTGGTCTTGGACTTTGGGGTAGCAACTGATCTATCTTTCTAAATGGTTGATGAGCTTACGGCAGAGGTTTTCAAACCTGTTCAGTTCATGGTACCCTTAATGTGTCAGTAATTCTTACACAAAGTCCCTAGGCCAGAAGAATTATCTAACAGTTTCCATTTTTAAGCAGTCAGGACAACAACTTAGTAGTAGCATGGTATCCAAGATATCGACGTTTCTGTGTCTCTCTCAAAATTTAGAGTATCCTGTAAGTTCTCTCAGTTCTCTTCGGTAGCCCATGGCATCTCAGCAGAGTTTGGGAATTGCAGGCCTCAAGTGTTATTTTTCTCAGAGTTATGTATATTTTAATAGAAGTCCTTTAAAGACAAAAGAACTGTCAGAAGCCTAAGAACTGAATTTCTAGCATCAATATAAGTGCCAAAGAGAAGTAATGACTCACTAACCCTTAAAATGCTCTTTTTGTGCACTCATACACTTAACACAAATTTTACTTTCATTCAAATAACCTATTTTCTGTTGAGTAATTTTAGTTTCCATTCTAAAAGGCTATCTACATCCATTTGCAACAGAGAAAAACAAATGAAAGAAAATCTACCTCAGATAATCATAGAACAGATTATTATATGAACAACAAATGAAAAAAATAATGAATTACATTGACATTTCTTCTACATCTCTCCACATAAACCTAAGGTATTTTGATTTTCCTCCTCTAGAAACTTGGGAAGACTTCTTTTTAGACAGTAGTTTATTTTAAATGTGTCTATAAGATACCGAGTACATTATATCTTTTATTTATTTATTTATTTTTGCCCTACATGAACTTTGACTAATATGTCTTTTAGTTTCTCTCCAAAAAGCTTAGCAAAGTATCTCTGAAATGCTGTACTGTATATATAAATTATAGCTCAATAAAGATTTGTGTGTATGTGTGTGTATGTATTCCATGTGGAGAAAACTTCCTTTGGAAAATTATATAGGGAAGAAACTAAACTCTTTCCAAGACTTTAGGGAATTTTTCAAAACACAAGTTCACTCTTTTCTGGAGTCTTATCTTTGGATTGAAAATGAGGGTCTCCAAACAAAACAAAATTAAAAAGTAAAATTGAGCAGGTACCATTAGACTGCAAATACCTCTTTAATCTGTTCCTTCTTTGTCTCCTCAAAACAATCCTTCAGTAAGCGAAGATTTTCCACATAAGTAGCCCAACACTCCAGAACTTTTTGTAGAGTAGACTTCACATTATATATATTTTTTCTATACATACAAACATTATCTTTCACCATCACATATTGTTTACTAATATTCTGACATTCTCCAGCTACAATATTAACAAAACAAGAAGGTAATCTTAGAAAATGATTTCTTATTAACAAAATACTGTTAAAATATTTGCATATTAATTGACAGAGGAAAAATAATATGTACTCTGATGATATTAAATGTGAAGGCAAGAATTTTCCAAGGAAACATGCATATAAAACTAATTTCTAAAACATTAAAGAATAAATGAAGCCAAACAGATAAAATGTTATTTTTAAGTGATGGTGATTCCATCAAAAAGTAACTAAACTACTTTACCCAAATTCTTATCAATCTCTTCACATTTTTGGAAAGAAGTATCAAGTTGAACTAGGAACTCTTTTTCTTCAATAAATTCCTGAGGTTGGAGGGGAAGGAAAAAAAACATATTGACAGTTTTTACTTTTAAAAATGTACCAGGAAATCCAGATAGTGACATAGTTATTGAAGAAACACATAGTTACCAAAATGTCTTTAGGGCTTTTATACTACATATGTGATAGGAAAAGAGGAAGAGCAGTCCATGAAGGACAGTTAAGATCTAGGAGATATGAGTAAGAACACTATATAGGTACGATACCTGACAAAGTTCGTCTTAACGTGGTGATATGGTTCTACAATGGCTTTCCTCTTGTGGGAAAAGGCAAGTATTTACAGCAATTTCAAAATCTCCTACTTTACATATTAATATTGCATAATTGTATTAGTTCTTATTTCATGTGTTTTATTAACACTGAGTAATTTTTATTAGATACATTAAAGTATATTATAAACAGGTATCATCCATCACACAAAAACATTTCAGAAACTACCATTAACCAAATTCTGCCATGGAAAAATACTGAGCTAATTCAAAACTCTTATTTAGTGTATATTTATATGTGCCAGTAATATGATTCTTTAAATACAAAAATGAAAATGTAAAGATGGCAAAAAAACTAAAAATATTCAAAATCTAATCTAGTTTAGAACTACATTTATGCTTCCTGTTTGGAAACATACAGTATTTAAATCATAACTTGTAAATAAATTTCTCTTCATCGTGATTTTAAATTTTTGCAATGAAATTTACAATCTTTGATTTTTCCTTTTTCCTCCTCATTTCCAAAAGGAGGAAAAGAGAAAGACAGATTAAGGCCTAAGTGTAGAAGTGACATTAGTGACATTTCTGTGATGCTTTAGTTTTAATTTAGAAGTGAACACACTTGTAGTTAAATCAATTGAAACATTCTTGTCCTATAAAACGGAAGATCTAAGGCCAAACACAAAAAAGCCTCAAGAGAAAACAAAAAATATTGTTTTCCTAACTACTAAAACTTAAGAGAGGCTAAGGTCAAAATGTTGTAAGAAAAATATAATTAATGATTGAACCCATGATCATAAAGGGAAAAAAAATATTAAGCAAGATTTCGAGTGAGCGAAGGAAGGAATTTTGAAGGGAGAAAACACTGAAACATTCTCTATTAAATTAATCGGCCTGGTTAACTCCTAATCTTTCCTGGGGTGGTAAAAATGCTGTTTTCTCTTTCTTACTCCTCCCTATGCCTGCAATTTGACTACCTATAATTCTCTTCTTCAGACAGTATTTAAGCTAATGAAAGCTACCAAGAAACCCTATCTTTAAAACTTGAAGAGTTAATGGGAAATCGCACCAAGGGAAACGCAAATCCAGCTCCCAGATGTGAAAAATAGTTGCCTAAGACACAAAATAAAACAGCTTACATGCCAGTCTTCCAGCAGTAATTCCACAGAGTCTTTGTTCCCATATTTAATGTTCCAAACGTCCAATTTTGATTTCACTTCATCTAGCAAACCAAGCACTGCGCACTTATAGTAATGAAATTCTAGAAGTAGAATGAATTTTCCCCCTGAAATGTTGTTGATTCTGGAAAACAACATGCAGGTTTAAAATTTAACTTAGTATTATTGACCAAATGTGAAGAATCTGTTCAGCATTTTAAAAAATTGGGGGGGTTTCAACTTTTTCTTTTAAACATGAAATTCAGAAGTATCCTTAAGTCTTTTTTTTTTTTCTTTTCTAAACAGTGTAAAATAAATATTGTAGCTAGATATAAGACAACCACTGCTAAGGTGAAACATCAAAAACAGAACATTTTCTGAAGAAACTATTCCCCTATTGAGAAATCTTGTAATAAAATGTTGATCTACAAAATATTTTACTAAAATTGAAAACTTCTGTATAACTTAATAAAAACTGTAGTTTAATAGTTTATGTATTAATAGTTTTTTGTATTAAGGCTAACACCTTCTTATTATTCTAATAAATTGCTTATGAGTAATGAGAAAAGAGAAGATAAATAATCATCAATTAAATAATCTCTATATTTACAGTATTTTATAGTTGACAATAAAGTGCTTTCATATGCTACCCTCAGTTGATCCAGTATCCTTCTAAGACATATTCAGGGTAATTATCATCACCCTACATTTACAAATGAGGAAACATGCTCAAAAAGACAATAACTTAGCCAAAACCGAGACACAGAGCTCAATTTCTAACTCTAACCCCAGAACTTTTTCCTATACCATATTATACCATTCAATAAAAAAGGAAGTGTGTTAAATAGGAAATAATGTTATTATTACATAAAACATGAAGATACTATTATCAAGACTTAAAGGAGAATACTTGTCAGAAATTAGCTAGAAGTCTGTATTTTTGTGGTCCCTGGAGCACAATGTTAGTGCTCAAACATGAACAGTACAGCAGCTGTGAAATGGTAGTGTTACAAACCGTCTTTTCATTTCCTCCAATTTGTTAGGTGGTACCAATGGCAAATGTTTTTCATCTCTATTTTCAAATGTAAGGAGAATGTTCGAATAACAGTCAAATCTATCCATCAGATTCTGAAAAGAAATTTAGCATGACATAAACCAGATTTATTGCCAAACACTATAATTGAGGGTTTATTAATCTCATTTGCATTAAATCTTTTTTTCAAAAAAAATGCTAAAGCCCCCCTTTTTTTAACTAAGACTTTCTGAATAAATATTTTCATCATTAGTGTTTTAAATTGAAACATTTTATAGAGAGGCAGACTGCAATTTCTTTGGTAAAACCATTATCAAAATCTTTTATTTTCTGGTGTATTTTCCATTCCTTTGTGGGCTCAAATGCTGTAAATCTCACATATCAAATTCCTTTGTGCCGTTTTAGTGAGAACCCAATCTCCCACATTTTAAACCCGTCTCCCCCTCACCACCGGGCCTTTTCCTTTTTTGTCAGACTTTAGAGTTGCTTTAGAACTCTATTCGTACTCATTCTTATTGTCTCAACCTGAAACTAGCACAATGGGTCATGAATGTGACAGTATCTTCCAGGTCCCCAAAATTCCCAGGGGAATCATTCTAAACCATTCTCAGATACCCACAATATTTTCTTCTCTTCTTTCTAGGACAAAGTCTTCCTCAAGAATAATCCCTAACAAAGTATAGATTTTTTCCACATCTTTTTCTTTTCCAACCTTGAATAGAGTCATTTTCTCTTGTGTCAGAGTCATGGCTTCAGAGTAATCCTGGGAGGCTGGCAAATCTTCAGCCCTGAGCTGCTCCACCTCCTGGAGCCACGCTTCGATCTCCCTGAGGGGGAGATAATTCAGCTGTGTTTTCCACGTGTTAATCTGAAAGAAAGGAAGATGTCCCTCAGTAGCAGAACTTTTCTAGTTTATTTCTTTACATATAGTATGTTTAATTCTACACATTTTCTCTGAAAGCCAAGACTGATCAATGTGATCCGTCCATGAAGGAAATGTTTATCAATGGATAAACTTCTTTAAACATCATTTAGCTTGTTCCCAACGGTTATGAATGGTAGTCGAAGAAGAACACCAGGTGGAGTTTTTCTGAATCTCCTGAAAAATACTCCTAGTATCAGCAAGGAACAAATTAAGGTCATTTTCTACATTGAAAATCAAAAGGAATATGAAAATAAAAGAACTGTTAGAGGAGAACACAAGTGTTGAAGAAAAAGATGAAACAAGCTATTAAAAGTCTAAATTTTCAAGATGACGATACATCATGAGAAACTTTTGCAAGTGACACAAATGAGGCCCTGGCCTCTCTTGATGAGTCACAGGAAGGACATGGAGAGGCCAAGTTGGATGCAGAGGAAGCCATTGAAGTTGATCATTCTCATGATGTGGACATCTTTTAAGTATATTTTGGACATTTTGAGAAATAAACCTTTCTAAAATAACAATGTAATAAAACATCTCTACTGAGGAAAAAAAAAAACATCATTTAGCTACTTGCTGATCAGGAACATGCTTTGTTCAAAAGCTATAGGAACAGACAGCATAAGTAAAAACAAATGTTTTGATAAACCCATGATAAGGTATGAGGGGGGGATTTGGAAGATTTCAAGTACCCATCTGAGCAAGGATGGAGTATCATATTGAAAGACCACTGTTTGAAAGCCGTGTGTTCTCTGACTGTACGACTACATCTCCCACACGGATTTATAGATTATATTCCTCACTAGCCCTTACCATGTGTTCACACGAAATAGCTCTACCGTAGCTCCTGAATATCTGTCCCTCTCCACGGCCCCCCTCGATGCAGGCACACCGCCTCCTTCCTCAGCCGCCCGCCACTCCCTGCAAGCACACATGTGTGACTACTTGTTTCTCCAAACGCTCTGTACGCTCGTGTCCTCGCTCTCGCTGCCCCTTCTATCTGGATGTCCCCTGCTCCGAAGCATCATCAAAACTCACTCACTCTTTTGCCAAAGTATGGGGCCCTTTAAAAAAAAAAACTCACCAATCATTCATTCATTGAGCAAACATTTACAAATAACCACTTATGCTAAGAATTGGGAGTAAAGATACAGGAGGCTTCTGGAGTACAGAGGGGACACGTGGCAGTCGCCCACCACACGGTACCGTGCAGCAGTTAGGGGCAAGTTACGGGCACACATGGCGACACAGAAGCACCTTAAATTCATTGTGCTCAAAAATAAAAGTAAGAAACAACATATAACCTCAATTTACACAACCTAAAAATACACATACACATAAATTCAATGTGTATTTTGCAAAAACATATAAAACCAAAAGGTACATGTTAAACACATCAAAATAGTGGCCTAAGGAGAAAGGGGAATGGAAAGAGGGTATGAGTGTGAAAGGCAATAGACACACAATTAAAGCAAATGAATAAAAACAAGAGAAGGGCCTTGCCCAGACCCATGTGCAGTGTACAAATGGAAGAACAAGTTTAAACAAAACCCTGCATCAGAGGGTCAACCAAATAAATAGAAGCCACACTCTTGCCTGAACTGCTTACTTGCAAAGAAGCAGACAAGAGCACAGTTACAGTAAAGTGTGGTAAATGACATAACAAAGCCAGGCAGAGGAGCTTCGGGAGGACCTTAGAAGAATACCAACTCTAGACTCATGTCTGGAATTCTTTTTTTTTTTTGAGGCAGGGTCTCACTCTGTCATCCAGGCTGGAGTACAGTGGCATCATCATAGCTCACTGCAGCCTTGAGCTCCTGGGCATAAGGGATTTTCCTGCCTTAGTCTGCCATGTAGCTGGGACTATAGGCATGCACCACCATGAATGGCTAGTTTTTCAATATTTTGTAGAGATGGGCAAAATGTTCTCATTCTTGTGAATTTTAATATAAACAACTCAGCATTTGCTTTTAGTTATTTGCCCAGGCTAGTCTCAAACTCCTGGCCTCAAGTGATCCTCCCACATCAGCTTCCCAAAGTGCTTGGTTGTAGGCGTGAGCCACCAGGCCTAGCCAACATCTGGAGATATTAGGCAAAATAAAACTCCACCTCCAAGGCCACCTCTTTCCCTGACAACCCTATTAAGAATGTGACTTTTGGCTGGCCGCGGTGGTTCACGCCTGTAATCCTAGCTCTCTGGGAGGCCGAGGTGGGCGGATCCTTTGAGCTCAGGAGTTCGAGACCAGCCTGAGCAAGAGCGAGACCCCATCTCTACTATAAATAGAAAGAAATTAATTGGCCAACTAATATAGATAGAAAAAAATTAGCCAGGCATGGTGGCACATGCCTGTAGTCCCAGCTACTTGGGAGGCTGAGGCAGCAGGACTGCTTGAGCCCAGGAGTTTGAGGTTGCTGTGAGCTAGGCTGACGCCACGGCACTCACTCTAGCCTGGGCAATAAAGTGAGACTCTGTCTCAAAAAAAAAAAAAAAAGAATGTGACTTTTTACCCAAACTCACATAACTCTTTTATCACTTTTGAGGTATTCTCATTCCAAAGACATTCCTAAGAAGATCAAACACAAATCAAAATTTGTTTCACTCAAATAACTCTCTTTAATGAAAGTATTGGTCTTAAGTCTATATGTTCTTTCTGTTACCTACTTCTACTAAATGAACTGTTACTATTCTTAAATTGTCTTTTAATATGGGAAAGAGAATGCAAAATCTGTATATTATATGAGATACTTAATTCATCATTAAATCATTGAAAAACATGTACTGAGTGCTTGTTACATGCAAAGTACATATCCAAAAGACATTTACCAACTACCTGGAGTATACAAAATGAGGACAAAGCTTGGCTCTTTTAAGGGAGTCAAATGGAATTATTCATAAAATAGAAGCAATAAATATTCCCGTTTTTCCATTGTTTTGCTTTTCTTGCTTTACAAGTTTATTTTCTCGAAAGGCATGTGGTAAAGATAATTCCACAATCTTAAATCATGAACTATATGCCATTAAGTCTCCAGTTGGAAAAAGAATGAAAAAAAGTTTTCATTATTGTGAAATTTAATATAAACAAGTCAGCATTCGCTTTTATTATATCTAATCATTTGTACATTTGCCACAAAATAAAAAATAAGCCAGAAAATTGAAAAAGGATTGAGTTAAAGAGGCTAAGAACAGCACCTCTAATCGAATTATTATTCTTTGCACAAACAAAAGAAAGCTGTATATATTTTAAATGAAACCAAGCCCATGCTTTCTGACTCAGGGCTGCACTCACTATTCATGTAGCAGTCAGAAGAGGGCAAACAGAAGGAAATGTTTACCTTTCATTCCTCTCCTTTCTCTCTTAACATAGAAAACTGATTCCACACTTCCTTTCTTAGACAATTACTTTTCAATTTGGCTGAAAATTTATGTAAGATCTTATCAGGTCAAAATAACATAATGTTGCCATTTTCTACAGCAAAAAAATGAAACCATTTACTATATGATGCTCTGAGATATCTCTATTCTCAAACTATTGAACCAGAAACTGTCTAGATGATATTAACTTTTATACACATGATAACTTTAAAATTAGCATGTCTCATTTTGTCACACCAAGAAAATGAGCTGCAGTCTACCTGACTAAGGAATGGTTTTCCAGGGTACTATCAATTTGCACCATCTAATTTTGCAAAATCGTTCTTTTTATGGTTTTTCTCATTATTTGGGGTAATTTTTTCATATTCAGCAAAATTAGGCCAGGTCTCTGTGGCCTGGAACAGTCTGAACTATACAGACAATATCTTCTTCCTTGACCTCCACTTTGTTGGGGACCTGTCACAGACAGCTCTTATCCTTTACGAGAGTCGATTTCAAAGCTGTGATCAGAACAGGAGCTGACAATGCAATGGGCATCACCACTTCATGGGTCTTCATCTAACAAAACAAAGAAGAACACTGAAAATAAACATAACGGTAACCTGGTTCTTGAGGCTATCCCAGGCTTCTCTCAACTGTAACCAATCTTCATCCAGCTTATCCGGATTCCTTTTAACCGACAGAATGTCCAAGAAAGGTTTCTTTTCTTCATCAAATGACTCCATAAAGGACAGCAGGCTCTGTGATTAGAAGAGTATTTTAAAGACTGAAATATTTAATTCCATTCATAAAAGGTAATCTATTACACATTTTGAGGTCCATCACTATAGGTTATATTTAAGTTTTCACTCAAAGGTAAAATCCCCTCGATCTAGTACCCTCTCTCTGATCTGGTCTCTTTCTTGAGTGCACTGTGACAACCTGGGTGCCAGCCTAATGGCACGGGTCTTGCTCAGCCGTGTCTCATGTCGGTATTGTTAGATTTCTACTGGAATGGAGCAGCGAGACCACCTGGCTATAGAGGACAGATCATGAAGCCACATGAAAAATGTGAGTTTGTCTGTCCTTCCCATATGTGTTAACAACAAAATAAGAATGAATGGATGTGAAAATTCTGACAGGAGTCGTCATGTATATAAATGATTTTCGAAGAGTTTATGATTAACTGAGCTTGAGCCAATTCTTCCCAATTCATTTTATACAAACTTTAAAAAAACACTTTGTCTCCACCTTCAAAAATTTAATAAGCAAAGCTTTTCTTGGTTCATCTTTATGTGAAATATTGGAATTTCAGAGTTATTAATTCCATAAATATTATTTAAAACATTATCCATAATTATTGACAGCATTTTAAACTAAATTTTATGAGCAAACCAAGGGATAATTTTCTTCAATTCTTTCTGACGATAACTTCATATGGCCTTCTATTTAAGAAACATGACTCTGTGATACATTATTAAACCAAAGACTGCTGTGAGGACAATGCACTTCCATTGTTCCACTGAGCATCTTGTCAATGAAAAAGTCTCAGGCAGGACCTAAGGGGCAAGAAGCACAGGAAGTCTATGCAGCTCAGACCAAAGGAAGATGAGAATGTCTGATCGCTTCCTTCCCCAAGACTCCAAACCAAAGAGGATGGGATGGCCCACAAGTCACATGACCCAGTGAATGCTAGAGTTGGAAAGCTGGACTCATCCCACCCACTCACTTAACAGACAGGAAGATGGAGGCCTAGAGGTGCTAAGAGCTGTGTAAGACAGTATCTCTAGCTTATTCATGACAGAGAACTGGTGAGAACCACAGAAGTGCATAGACAACGGGTTGTCTCCGGTTAGTCTCTTTCAAGATTCTACACGGAGTAACTACTTATCCTGGAGAAGCATCAGGATGTAAGAAGAGCCAGGGCTTTGAAGCTAGACCTCTATTCAAATCCCACCTCTACCTTTCAGTAGGTACATCACTTTAGATAAATCTCTTAGTCCTTCTAAGCCTCATTGTCTTCACTTGTAAAACTAGAATAACGATATCAAACTCAGCAAGACGTTTTAACATATAAAGTGTTTACTAGCAAAGTGTCTATTATATAGCATAAGTTTTTATATATGGTGATAATAACAGCTATCTTTATTCCCCCCAAAGAACTCCTTGGTTGAGGCCCCATACTCTACTTCTGGGATAACCAGACTCATTCCTGATTTCCTGATTTTTCTTTGATTCAATATTCATTCTGAAAAGCATGTTCTGCTCTAAGCTAGGGATTGGAGGACTTTTACTGAAAGGGCAAGATAAGAAATATCTTAGGCTTTAATGACAATACAGTCCCTATTTCAACTACTCAGCTCTAGGGTTGTAGTATGAAAGTAGCCACAGACAACATTTAAATGGGCACAGCTTTGTTCCAATAACATTTTATTTAGAAAAACAGGTGTCAGGTGTCAGGGCCTGTGGGCCACAGTTTGCCAACCCCCACTCTAAAACCATGCTGCTCAAAGTACTGCAAGGACCAGGAGAATCAGCATCACTTGGGACCTCGTTAGAAATGCAGAATCTCAGGCCATGCCCCAGAACTACTGAATCGGACTGCATTTTAACAAGATTAAAAAGTTTCAGAAGGCTGAACACAGTAGCTCACACCTATAGTCCCAGCTACACAGGAGACTGGGGCAGAAGGATCACTTGAGCCTAGGAGTTTGAGGCTACAGTGAGCTATGATGACGCCATGGCACTCTAGCCAGGGAGACAGAGTGAGACTCTGTCCCCAAAAAGAAAAAGTTTCAGAAGAACAGTTTTAGAATTCAGCCTTAAAACTTGCAGTTAGGCCAGGCGCGGTGGCTCATGCCTGTAATCCTAGCACTCTGGGAGGCCGAGGCGGGCGGATTGCTCAAGGTCAGGAGTTCAAAACCAGCCTGAGCGAGACCCCGTCTCTACTATAAAAATAGAAAGAAATTAATTGGCCAACTAATATATATATATATAAAAAAAAAAAATTAGCCGGGCATGGTGGCGCATGCCTGTAGTCCCAGCTACTAGGGAAGCTGAGGCAGGAGGATCGCTTGAGCCCAGGAGTTTGAGGTTGCTGTGAGCTAGGCTGATGCCATGGCACTCACTCTAGCCTGGGCAACAAAGCAAGACTCTGTCTCAAAAAAAAAAAAAAAAAAACTTGCAGTTAATTTAATATTTAAATAATTAACTCTAACAGAATTTTCTAAAAACAGACTTACTACTTTTCCCTAAAAAAGAAAACTGCAAGGGGGAAGGGTGAGGTGGAGGAGGGACAAAAATCTACCTATGGGGCACAATGTACACTATTCTGGTGACGGGTATACTGAAAGTCCTGACTTCAGAATTATACAATTCATCCATGTAACAAAAAAACTTATGGTCCCTAAATCTATTGAAATTTTACATACACACACACACATATATATATAAATAAAATGTGTGTGTATATATATTTTCACATTTTTTAAAAGTAAATTACAAATAGCTGTTTGTAGTCATACTTACATGATACTTTTTAAAGTAGGTCTCATTTTCTGAATCCTTTAACACTTTCTGTAGTTTCTCCTTTTGCAGAGTTAACCAGACCATGGCATCTTTCACCTTTCCCTGTAATTCACGCATGCACACACATACACATTTAAACTCTATTCTAAACAAACTTGGTGATTTTTTTGACAATAAAATTAGCAACTCAAAATGTCAGTAAAATAATGCTATCCTTACACGCTAATGATTCACTATGCCAAAGACTAATTTTCCTTATTCACATGATACCTTAAATTTTAAAACCAGTTGAGACTTGCATCTGAACATAACGATGTGCTATAGAAAAGGGCGAGTAACCTCCTCCCCCCCGTTTTTGGTTTATCCATTTCCATTATTCTCAATTTTAGAGAACATTATTCTAAATCGGTTCTTTATAGTAGGCATTTCAGATGACTGCCTTCTAATAAATGTAAATATGGGGTAATTCAAGAGGTTGTTCACACCGAGCAAAAACACTGGCACCAAAAATATCCTGAACGGTTTAAAGATCCTAAAAATAACACTACTAAAGGTTTTGGCTATGCTATCCTACAGAAGTGAGCAACAATTATTTTTTTTCTGAGATGCTCGCTTAGGTGGTGAGCTTGCTTACATGTGGAAGCATTTTTCACTGCTAGAGGATAAAGCAGAAGTGACATCTTATTTAACCTTCATTTCCTTTCTTTTTTATTAAACAAAAGTGTTTCTAATATTTTTCCATCCAATTTTATGGACAGCTGAATTTTTAATTTTATTTTCTAACATGTAAATTAATTATAAAAGAGTAGCTCCTCAGCAGGTCAGAAATAGGTGAACTGAATTCTAAGCCTGCATCTCTGCTGGAGTCTTTCTTCCAGAGTGAGCAACGATCTGGCTTATTGCCTCACTCATAACAGCTGGAAAAACATAGGCCCAATTTGTCAAATAAAATGCATGTAAACAAGCCCGAGAAAGGAGTTTAAAATAAATTTTAAATTATTCATAAACATGCTACTAAATTCACAGCACTCATTTTATCTTCACAGAAGCCGAATAAGAGTTTCTTCTAAGCTCAGAGAGTTCTATGAAATTTTCACCCACAATATTTTGTATAATTGACTGAAAGCAAAAGGGAAAAATTGAATAATCAAATGGCAATCTAGTAGTAAATCAAGAGTATCTCAACAAACAGGGATCAACAGTAAAACACAATGCCTCCATTTATACGAATTACACGATCCCATTTGTATGAATCACATAATTTCATGTATACGAAGCTAAAGAAGAGGCAAAATGGAAATGTGCTAAAATTAGATGATGATTGTGACTGCACAATCATGTAAATATACTAAAACCCACTGAACTGCATACTTTAAATATCTGAATTTTATAGTATATAACAGTAGACAAAAATTTGACACCTCTAGAACTTTTTAAAAGCCAGCCTAACTTAATTTGTGCTATATAATGCCTATCTAAATTGTTTTAGATAATTCAGAAAATTTTAATAAATCATCCCTTTTAACTTAAAAAATTTTTAAAAACAGGCAACGTTCATCCACAGTTGAAAGAAATTAGAATACCAGTTGCCTGAAGTGGGGAGTAGAGACAAAAAAGAGGTACAGTGGAACATTCTGGGAAAAGTTTTACATCATGATTGAGTATGGTTTTCATGGGTGTACGCTTTCTCAAAACTCACCGAGCTGTACTGTAAGTTCTGTATGCAAGTTATATCTCAATTTTTAAGATTAAACTATTGGGAGGGTAAACATAAAAATGAGTTTGGTTTGTACTTAAGACGACATACCTGAGCCTTATCTCCAGTCCCAACTGCATCCTTGGAGTACTGCAGAAACTGTGCCACATAGGTCATGATCGACTTTTCATCGGGATTAACAACATCCACATCTGCAAGACACACCACACTACCAATCGGCTGTAGATACTATTTACTATAATGAATTCTCAAGGACAGGACATGCCAAGCCTGTTCCATTTGGTTCATGGGCTCTTGGCATGAACCAAAGTAGTCGACCAGTGACTTAATCTCTGCTCGATCACCCTTGCTCCAAGACTGAGCAGTGAAGAGCTTAGATCTGTAGTCAGACAGATCTGGGTTGAATCCTGACAGTCGTACATGCTCAACCTCAGTTTTCTAATAAGAAAGTGTCACCACAGATGGTGTATGCATTTAATATGAGGACATAAGTAGCCAGGATGGGTAGAAAGGAGAAAACAAAGCATTCTTCTTTCTGGAGACATAGAGCAGAAATTCTTCCAGGAGTGCAGGAACATATAGCAACTGGAATCCTTTCCTGACACATTGGTCTCAGCATTTGTGCAGTAAAGCACTTTGAAAAGTATATATTGTAAATAAGATTTGCCTAAGACATCCACAGTTTATTCACTCATTCACGTAACAAGTAAATTTACTGAGAGCCTTCTATGAGTCAGGCTTTGTGTTGCATTAAAGAGTCCATGGATGGGCAGGGGTGGGGAAAAAAAAAAAGAGTCCCTGATGAAACAAATGCAAAATGCTGAATTAAAAGAAGTTTAAAAGATTATAAATTCTTTAAGTGCAGAACTTCTACAAGTATATAATAAATGAAGTAGAACATAAAATCATAAAAGAAGGAGATGTAATATGTCACAGACAAAATGAACACCTAACTTGGAGATGTCTCCTGGTATATTGCCCAAACATCCAAAGAAGGTTATGGGAAAAAAAAAAACTTCTCTATTTATTAATTCAGTTAAACTCAATGTAACAAATATTTATAGAGAATCGACAAATGCAGTTCACAGGCAGAGGCTATAAGGATATGGAAGGTACAATCCTTGCCCTTGGAAATCTTATGTTTCAACACTTTGTTCATTCAACAAGTAGATGCTAGATGCCTTAAGACATCATCTGCCCCTCAAAGAGTTAAAGGTTAAGAGAAAAACAAACAAACAAATACAACACACCGTGCATGCTACAGTGAACATGTTTACTATGTCTAAAGAGTATTCTAAATCAGCTGGTAGAAAGTTAATCTAATTCATACACAAATGCTATATTCAAGGCAGTAAGCAAATAAAAGCTAACAATAAAAAGCTGAGGGTGGGGTTTCAATAAAGGAAGGACTTCTAAGAGTTGGGCTATAATATCTTTGATGAAAAAGGTATAAATATAAAGAAATACATAAAATAATATACTAGCTTAACTAGATATTTCATGTTAAAAACGTTTCTTTAGATATGAAGCCATGTATGATGTATATTTAAATGTTTTAAGAAAATTATGGCAAAGGGCCGGGCACAGTGGCTCAGGCCTGTAATCCTAGCACTCTTGGAGGCTGAGGCAGGAGGATCACTCAAGGTCAGGAGTTTGAAACCAGCCTGAGCAAGAGTGAGACCCCCTTCTCTACTAAAAATAGAAAGAAATTAGCTGGACAACTAAAAATATATAGAAAAAATTAGCTAAGCATGGTGGAGTGTGCCTGTAGTACCAGCTACTTGGGAGGCTGAGGCAGGAGGATTGCTTGAGCCCAGGAATTTGAGGTTGCTGTGAGTTAGGCTGACGTCATAGCCCTCTAGCCCAGGCAACAGAATGAGACTCTGTCTCAAAAAAAAAAAGAGAGAGAAAACAGTTCTTAGGTAAAAACTATGGAAATCTGAATAAAGCACAGCTTTTACTTATAATAATATGCCAATATTGGTTTATTAATTGAAACAAATGTAGCATACTGATATAAGATTTAACAATAAGGGAAATTGAGTGCAGGGTATATGGGAACTTACTGTACTATCTTCTCAATTTCTCTGCAAATCTAAAACTGTTCTAAAAATAAAGTTTATTTAAAAATAAAAAGAGGAATGAAGTATTGATACATGCTACAAAATGGATGAACCTTGGAGACATGCTAAGTTAAGCCAATCACAAAAGACGATATACTGTGTGATTCCATTTATGTGAAATATTCAGAAGGGGTGAATGTATAAAGACAGAAAGTAGTGGGGACTAGGGGGTGTGGGGGAAAACGGGGGAGTGATTGCTAATGGTCACAGGTTTCTTTTCAGGATGATGAAAATGTCCTAAAATTGATTGTGATGATTGTGCAATTTTGTGAATACAGTTGCTCCTCAGTATACATGGGAGACTGGTTCCAGGACTCATCTCTAGATTACTTATGATACCTAATACAATCTAAATGCTATGTAAATAGTTGTTATACTGTATTATTTAGGGAATAATGACGAGGAAAAAAAGTCTGTACATGTTCAGTACAGATGCAATCTTTTTTTCCCCAAATATTTTTCTTCTGTGTCTGGTTAACTCCACAGATGTGAAGCCCATGAACATGGAGGGCTGGCTGTATACTAAAAACCACAAGTTATACAGTTAGTTGGGTAAATTATAGAGTATGTGAATTATACCTCAATAAAGCTATTGAAAACCAAACCAGTCACTTGCTCAGCGGTGTTGTGGAGCCAACTGGCTCACACCAGCTTAAGAGAGCTGATGGCTAAGTGTTCAGCAGTTTTGTAAGCTGACTGTTAAAAAGTCATCATTGAAAATTAAATTATATGTGTGTACAATTAAGTTGTATTAAAAGCAAAGGTAATAAATACTCAAAACTCTTCACTTCCCAATTATTTTACTGCATTTTACTATTATCTGTGCTCTTGAGGTTACTTATGTCCATTTTATCTGTACACTAGAAATAACATACAAGGGTTTGCTACTGCACCTCTTTTTCCAATTCTGTCTTCAATGACTTCACATTGATAGCTTGAAATCGGTCGTATTAGTAGCATTTACACCACAGAAATCTGCAAATGAGGCCTTGATTTTGTTGTTTGTTGACTGCTAAAAAGCAGATGAAGAAATTGCCAACAATGCAGATAAATCTTAGAAGTATATCTATCTATAGCTGTTAAATTGTGAAGAGCATAAAAGTTGAGGAAATAATCTTCCAGTTATTATTCAGTTCAGCAAAGAAGTCATTCCTGTCACTGAAGAACAAGTGAGGTTCTGATATACCTCTTCGCTGTTCCACTCACTCAATAACAGAAAGAAAATTATAACCCAACATTCATGTGAGAACTATACTTGATCAGCAGCTACAATCTTAAGTTGGTTACAGATGGATACAGAGTTTGGAAAAAATCAACAAAAGCATTTTGGGGCCATATGGAATTTATAATAAAGCATATCATAAATTTTATTATTATTTGTAAATTGTATACTACACATCCTTTCTATCAGTAAAACTTTTAATAACATATATAAATGTGTATGTTTCACATTGTTTTAGACAGCCAATCATTAAACATTTATATACACAGCCCTGGTTATACAGCTCAGAGTAGAATTTATACCTACTTGGTCTGTTAGTTCATTATAATTTTCTCTAATCCTATATACCTCTTTTATGATCTAAATTTTTAATAGCTTTGTTTATATTATGAAACAATATAATCCAAAGTAAAGTGCTTTTGAGAAAGAATTAAATTCATTTAATTTTATGAAATTAGAATAAATTCTAATTCGATGATGATCTCTGTAAATATAATTAGCACTTAGGGTTTTGTTGTTGCAAACAATCCAACGCAATTGACGGAGCAGAATCAATGGGCAAAGCCTGGCCAACCATGTAGGGAGATTAATAAGGAAAGTGGCAGTTTCTGTTTTCATAGAGGTTCAGCTTTAACTAGGAGGAGGGAGTAGGGAAGGGAAGACATAAACAACTTTAATTCAAGACTCAAAGAAATATCTTACACAAGACATTTAGAACAGAATAAGTGAATCCAGGAGAACACAATACAGAAAACAATAGATGAAAATTAAGACAAAAGCTCCAATTATTTCCAATAACACTGTTTGCTTTCAGCTGTAGCTTCCCCCACAATTACTGAAGTTAACTAATGGGAAAGAATTCTTGATTTTCTAAAATTCAATAAAGAGTTTAAGTTATAAAGCCTCCATGACTAAAATATAATGCTGTTATATTACTTACATATAGATACTATTTTCTTTTCTTTTTTTGAGGCAGAGTCTCGCTCTGGTGCCCAGGCTAGAGTTCCCTGGCATCAGCCTAGCTCACAGCAACTTCTAACTCCTGGGCTCAAGCATCCTACTGCCTCAGCCTCCTGAGTAGCTGGGACTATGGGCATGTACCAAGACCCCCAACTAATTTTTTCTATTTTGGTAGAAATGGGGTCTCACTCTTGCTCAGGCTGGTCTTGAACTCCTGAGCTCAGCGATCCTCCCTCCTTGGCCTCCCAGGGTGCTAGGATTACACCACCGCACCTGGCCTACATACTATTTTCAAATCAACTTCATGCTGTACCTTATGATAAAAATTGTTTTAAAAAGAAAGAAGCTTCTTTACCTTCTGGTTCCAGCATTTTGGGGATTTTTAATTCTTGTTCTGCAATTCTGAAGGCCTCTTTCAGATTGTCTTTGTTGGATCCATGCTTCATCGTCCTCATGTCAATTAGGTCTGGTCGCAAGGCGTGAATGACGGCCAAGAAAGCCATCCCATTTCTCCAGCTCGACTTAAAATCTGTCACACTGACAGACTCATGCCTACCCACAAAAGGACAAAAACATGGTAAATACTATTAAAAATAATATATCAAGACACTTCCACTATATTCAATAATAATTAAAACAAAATTGAGTGAATCAAATTAAAGATTTAAATCATTCTACGTAAAATTTTTTTTTAATCTTGTGGTCAAATTAAAGTAAAATACCAAGTGTGATGAAACTCAAAATATCACAGAATGCTGGTTCTCAAAATGTGGTCCCCGTACGGGCCACATCGGCATCACCTGGGTGGCAGGTGGTAGAAAATGCACATTCTTGGGCCATCCCTGTTCCTTATGAATCAAACTTGGAGGTGGGCCTGAAATCTGTTTCTTTAAAAGGCCTCCCGGTGATAACGACACTCACTCAGGCCTGACACTCCTCACGCAACAATCTGTTGGCTCAAGACTGACTTTAGACGTCTACATACAGTTATGGTCCTTCACCAGAGGAAACAGTTTTCCTTCTCACTGGGACAAATTAAAGGATATATTGTGCCATATCAGTGCAGAGATATAGACCTTGTCACTCCTCTGCTTAAAACCCACCATCATGGATGAATGGATAAACAAAATGTGATATATACACAATGAAATATTATTCAGCCTTAAAAAGGAAGGAAATTCTGACACAGGCGGCAACATGGATGAACTTTAAAGCTATTATGCTAAGTTACATAAGCCAGACACAAAAGGACAAATATTATATGATTCTACTTTTGTGAGGCACCTAGAGCAGTCAAATTCATAAAGACAGGAAGTATAATGCTGGTTGCCAGGGGTAACAGGGAGTTATTGTTTAACAGGGGCAGAGTTTCAGTTTTATAAAACGAAAAAAGTTCTGGGGAGGGATAGTGGTGACAGCTGCACAACAGTGCGAATGTACCTAGTGCCACTTAACTGTACACTTTAAAAAGGGTCAAAATGATAAATTTTCTGTTATACATATATATATACTATATAAAAATTAAAAATAATCTCCCTATATGAAAACACCATTAGCTGGCCACTGTATTTAGAATAATGTCTCTCACTCGGGCCCACAAGGCCCGTGTGATTTGCCCCCGCCCGCCTCCCCCCATCTCTTCCGTGGCATGGACGCACCGGCCTCACTCCCGTTTCTCAAGGCCACCCTCCTCCTAATCTCCGTGCCTGCATCTCCTTCTCGCACATCCTCACACATCCGACGCCTGCCCCTTCGGGACTCAGCCCCAAACCCCCTCCTCAGCAAAGCCCTCCCCAACCACCGACATGACAGGAGACACTCTCCCTACTCTCCACACGCGTGACCACATCGTAAGTCTGTCCTGATCTTACTGCCGGCTCTAATTATCATATTTCTTCATCAGCTTCCCCCACCAGATGTAAGCCCTGACTGCAAAGGCCTTGCCTTTCTTGTTCACCATGGTAGACTCACTCCACATAGTGCCTGGCGTATAATGGGAGCTTAATAGATAAATATTTTTGAATCACTCAATCACTATCACGCTATTGAGAAGGGATCAGTGAAAGTCTCCCAAAACAGTACAGTTGCCCACAACGTCTGGAAAATATTCCAGAACAACTATAGTTTCCTTTAATACCCCATAAAAAGCATGAAGAAATTCAATGGACTCTATTAAGGCATGAATCAAATGATAACAGCTACTCGTGAAATAGTCTGCTCCCAATGCCCAGGGTTTTCCTGTTTACTTAGAAAAAAAGTTTAAACTGTGATTGTAATAAACTACACAGTAGTCAGGGATTTTTGTGTTGTCTAACACATACATATGTGGTGCTTACTGTGTCCAGAAACTGTTCTAAATGGCTTAAAAAATTAATTCTGATCATACATATAACAACCTTATGACATATTACCATGGTCCACATTTTATGATTGATGAAACTAGAGCACAAAGGTATCAGGTGTCCAAGGTCATCAGTGAGAAAGGACTGGGGGACAGGGCTTCATACCCAGGTATTACGGCTTCAGAGTGTACTCTTAGATACTAAGCTACACTGAGAGCTAAAAGGATGGGAGCTGTGGCTGTGTATAGGGCCAGGCCACCTCCAGGGTCCCCAGGCAGCCAGAACCAGCTCGGCACTGACTGGCAGGCACCGGACTCAGTAAAGCACCAGGCTGCGAGGGCAGTTCTGCACTCATGAGCCAATGCCAGAATCAACAAGAAGATGTCGCTGCCAGGCCTTAGAGAAGACAGGGTTAGGCTCCGGAACAGGTGGCAGGATCTAGGTTCATTTAGATGTTGGGGAATGGGGACTCATTCACCTGTTTCACATATAAGAAAATGCAACATATTACTTACAATACCGCCTTTATATCTGAGTCCCAGAGAGTCACAGACTATTGAAATAAAAGTTACATAATAATGCCACCAATAATGGCCAAAAACTAGGATAAAGTCATGATGAATTACTTCAGAAGAGGTGCTGCATCTGACTGAGCTTAGCATAAAACAAGAAAGGGGAACATGGAGAAAAGATAAACTGTGGCAAAATATATGGGGCTTGGAAAGGGTTTAAAAGTTATTTATGCATAAATGAAATGAATCTGAATATGATAAAAATAATGCTTTTCACATGTGCTGTTTGGGATTTTTAAAAATTTAGAAAACTGTCTTATCTAAGAGAAAGAAAGAAAATGCATAGTGATTGGAAAGGAAAAATAAGACTATATTGACATGACATGATTAGCTATATAGAAAATCTTAAAGATTTTATCAAAAAAGTTATAACTAATTGAGCTTAGTGAGGTCACAGGATATAAGGTTTAAATATAAAAATCTATTGTATTTCTGGATACTAGCACTGAAGTTAGTTTCATATGTACTTGAAATTTTTTTAAAAAGTATATAGCCAAAAAAAATTTAGAAAACTGAAGTAAAATTATCATTAGGAGATTCAAGAGAAACTTCGTTTAATATACTTTAAACCTATATGTAAGGTCATGTATGTTTGTGGCTTTTATAAAATATAGTAAATAAATGATAATTAAAGAAAGGTAAGGTTGAAGGCAGAAATTAATCTCTATCTCAGACTTTCATTAGAAAGGACTTACTCAGAAATCCTGCAGTGGAAAGGACTAAGCAACACATTCATGGTCCTATTTACCTAGACAACACTATGATGTGACAAGGAATTGCCCTTTGAACTCTACAGCTCTTCGAGGGGAGAGATCTCCTAAATTCCTTACTCATCCTAAATTCCATCCAGCCATTAGTTAAAATGGAAACGTAAATGTCCCAAGAGCAGAAAATATTTTTCTTTGTAAAAAAAGAAATTATGAGCACTAACTTTCACCATCCCCACTTTGTTAAAATGCATACTTTCTTGTCTCTGCTAATTGAGCTGAGTTTCTAAACAATGGGAACTATGTTCTCTCAATGTAATCATCTACAGCTCCAAGAGATAATTTTATGTATTGGTTACTTATTCACTCATTTGCTCATTCATTCATTTGATACATTTATGGAGCACTCACCATGAACTCACATTATGTTAGGTCCTGGAATTATATAGTTAATTAAGACACAGGCCTATCTTTTAGAAAGTTCATACTGTGGTAAAACCTTTAAAATCTAAATCTACCTTCCACATGAATAAGGGAATTGTGCCTAAGGAAAAGGATGTTTAAATAACACTTTATTTCTACGTCATAACAGGTCACCTAAAACCAAAAGTAAGTGAACTCATGGAGCTCCATGGCCCTCCACATTTGGGACATCCACTGAGAAGAAGGGGAATAGTGAGAATTTTCTTTTCATGAGAAGGAGGTGTTTGGGTGGGAAGTCAGTGAAGTTGTGTTGGCGTGGACAGCTGCTCTGTGTGCCTCTCACGGTCACAGCAAACTACTCACGTGGCACATTGTTCCTGAGCCCACAACAGAAGAGCATTCTTTGCAGACATCTGCCATCTTGCCCGAGCTTTGGAGCATTTCTTAGCTGGAGGACTTGAGGTAGGAGATGAATCAACCACACTCACATCATCCAGGGAAGGCTGATTGTAATGGCAAGAAAGAGTCTGGGCAAGCTCCTCGATCTAAGGAAGACAGAATAAGAGTTAACACGCACAGAATCACAAGTTACCAGCATTGGGCCAAGACAAGATGTAAAAAGTATCCTATGACAGTCACAGTTTAGTCCTGGTGAAATGAGCACTGGGCTGCATCTCTGAGTAACAGCATCTGGGCTGCCCCTCGGCTTTCTTTCCTCCTGGACTCAGGTCACTTCTTACCCTCACCCAGACATGACACCCCACATTGAAGACAAGCATCTATTCATCCCCCTAATGTGCTTACAGAGCACTTCACTAGAGCTCAACACCTGTCAAACTAAACTGGACTGAACTAAATTGAGAATCGAGGGAGTATCTTCAGAGACTGGATCAATTGAAAGGTACCCATTAAGAACAAGGGTACACACAGAAGATAAAATGGTCAAGCACATGGAGAGACAACTCCAAAGAAAGAAAATAAAATTGTCACTACATATATGAAAAATAACCACACTCATAATTTAAGAAATATAAATGAGAGCAAAAGGATAGTTTTTACAATATTATACTGGCAAAAAAAGAAAATTTAAATAACATCCAGTGATGGTGAAATTATAAGAAACTGGATATTTTTATATTGCTGATAAATGTATAAACTGCCTCAGATTTTTTGGAGGGCAATATGATAATATCCATCCAAAACTTTAAAAGACAAAAACACAGTAGAAGTATTTAATACACTTCTCTCAACTGACAGAATAACCAACCAATAATAATAGATATGAGCAATGCAGTTAATAAGCTTGATTTGGTCGGCTTTAATCTGACAGGCACTCATCAGATGCTATCATTGGATAGCCTCATCAGTGGTAGCCAGGCAGCAGTCACATGGGCCTTGGGTGAGACTGGGCTTGCTTCACGTGTGACCCGGCACAACCCCAGCTGTGGTGGCCACAAGGGAGTGCTCACATCAATCCTTCCCCAACTCGAGGAAGCCCAGCCCTGAGAGAGACTCCTATTTGGGGGAAAGTGAGGAAAGAGAGTGAGAGACTTTGCCTGGTAACCCAAGAAATTATCCTATATGTTATCCCAGTCCACCAATGTGGTACCACCAGGAGTCTGCAAGGGTTGCAGCATTACTGGGCTTGGGGCACCTCCTCAGAAATAATCATTTCCCACTATCCATTAGTGGAATATCTAGTACTTTACAACAAATGTCATGCCTCCATTAAAATACATACAAATTCAGAAAGAGGTTCATCAGAACAGATTGAAAACAGTATGAATAACATGACCCCATTTTGCTACAAATATACCTACATGAATATATACTAGTTCTTGCTGTATATAACGTAAAGACTGCATATCTAATTATTTATAGTGGTTAACTGTGAGTGATAGATTATGGGTGATCACGTTTTAATCATATACATTAAAATTTTTAATTAAATTACAAATACCCAGAAAAGTAAATGGAAAAAAATAAGTACCTATGAATTATCAAATTTTAACATTTTACCATATCTGGCTCAGATTTTCTTAAAGAAATAAAACACAGATACAGTTTAAGCCTCCTGTCTTTCCCTCTCCAATCCCATACCCTACTTTCCCAGAAAAAACCCACACTAAATTTAGTTATCATCATCCTCATGCATATTATTCTATTGTAACTACAAATGCATGTATCTAGAAATAATATATAGTCTGGTTTTACATGTTGTAAACTTTATAATTAGTTATGCTATTTTCTAGTTTGTCTAAAATAAATTTGATAAAATATTATAAGATAATTTTTAAAGTTATAAAGCATATAATTTTTAAAGTTTAAGCATATAATTTTTGAAGTCATTTTTAAAGTAATTACAGAGATACAGAAAATGCAATTTTTTAGGTAGCACAGAAAACCTGCACTAAGTCAGAATCCAGGCCTCAAAGAACCCATTTATCAATCATATGTTTCACTGTCAGGATGATAGCCAGAAAATAGTAAGTGCTCAAAAATATCTGTGAAATGAAATGAATCTATGAGTCAGTCATAGGATAGAACTGGATGTTACAGGATTATTCAGAGTCAGATTATACAGGAGTCCTCAAAAATAAGGAGACTTTATAAAATTTGGTGGGTTAGATTGCAAGAATTTACTCTAGAAGCTTCTTACTCTGTCCTCTGCCATAGTAAACAAACAGCAATAAGCAAACGTTTATTACCACAGCAGGTTCTGTTCAGACTAGCGCTGATATTATGGAAAATTCAGGATATTGTGATAATTCAGCAGCAATCAACTTTTAATTAAAAAGACAACAAAAATGGCCCAAGGTCTGCTATATATTTTCCTCCTGTTCAAGATTTCCAGAGGTCCTATTTATGGAAGTAGCTCGGGGCTGAACCAGTAGCAAGTCACACGTACTGCATTGCACTTAGTTCATTCTGCAGCAATTAGAGTAGAAATAATTTTTGTACCATCAAACTACTTACATGGAAGTGCAGTATAATTGTCCAAATTAGGCCAAGAATAATGGATGGGTTTCCATCTACAATATCAGCAACATGAATATTTATTAGCTTGATCTAGAAAAAAAAGAAAAGCAGGTTAAAAGGAAAAAACTATTCCATAGCATTTATCTCTCCTATGAATCTTCAAGTGAAATGTATACTCACTGATTGGTTTTTTAGGAATGTCAGGGCATGTTCTATATTGATTCTACACTGGAATGTATTAGTTCCTTTGTCCCGAGGCTATGAAATGCAAGTAAATAGATTATTCAGAAATATTAAATATAGTTTTAAAAAAATCAACAGAAAGTTTCTTGGTGTCATTTAAAAATCTTACCAACTGTTGTCCTGAAAGTACTTCTAACAGGTCCAGGAGGACATGACCCTTTTTAATGTCTGTAAATAGGTCTGATATAACCGAGGGAGAAGAGTGCTGAAAAAGGTCATAAGAAAAATAGTCAAAGTTTGGTCCAAAATCACAATACCTTTAAGAATCTCATAAGTGTGCTTTGTGTCTTTGAGAAAGCTAACCTCTGCTAGTGATTTCCATCTTAATTAAGAATGACAGAGAACATGCAAGAATTCATATCAAATCATGATTTTTTTAAAAAGTAGTGAATTTAATTTATCTCACGGCAAATTTCCAGTAACAAAACACTTTCTGCATGGAGCTTTCACTGAGCGCTTAAAACCTGTGTATAGATGTGGCATTAAATACATTCGGAATCAGCCGATAGTGACCCATTTGGAGAGCGGATTACATTTCTGGAGCAACCTGCTTATGTATTTACCCTGTCTTAGAATTAGAAGCATTGTGTTGGAATGGACAAACAAGGAACAGTGGGAGTGGTCTGTAAGAAAAGGCTCATTTGTCGTGTATCTAGGTTATGCTAGGCACTTGGCATTACTGAGGTAGGGTGGCACAGTGATTACGAACAAGGCCTCCGGGTCCAGACTGCCTGGGTTTGTTTCCCAGCATTATCACTTACAAGCTGTGTGACCATGGGCAAGTCACCTAACTTCTCTGTTCTTTAGTTTCCTTGACCTTTAAACAGGAATGACACTCACTCTTTCTCATAGGGATGTTGTGAAGTCATATCAGTGTCATGAGTAGTCATAATCGTTGCATTTAAAGAGTTCGGGACAGCGTCTTAACACATAACACTCATTATATACAGATCATTATTACTATTATTTCGTTTAATGAAAAAT
The DNA here is from genome assembly GCA_008750895.1 of Mirza zaza. Taxonomy (NCBI): domain Eukaryota; kingdom Metazoa; phylum Chordata; class Mammalia; order Primates; family Cheirogaleidae; genus Mirza; species Mirza zaza. Next base: position 29,012 of record VSMD01113602.1, read on the forward strand.
GTGACTGATCTTAAATATTTTTATAGCTTTTTCCCCATATCCTTAACAAAAGTACCCTTCTCATGTGTTGAGAAAGAATAACAAATACATCAAAGCAAGACCAGGGTGACTTTCAACAAATTCTTTCAAAAAAGACATTCTACAGTTTTTTACATGTCACTGGTGCCATTTTTCCTTTTTTTTTTTTTTAGATTTTTTTTTTCATAAATAGACACGGGGTCTCACTCTCGCTCAGGCTGGTCTTGAACTCCTGTGCTCAAGCAATCCTCCCACCTCAGCCTCCCAGAGTGCTAAGGTTACAGGCATGCGTCACCATGCCAGGCCCGTGGTGCCATTTTTTAATGTCCTCCTTGGGGCCAAAACTGAAGGAGTAACAAATATATTTATAACTTACTTTGCTCTTTTTTCTCCTCACCTTTGCCAACTGTGAGTTTATCCAGCAGGTGAAGGTTTTCTTCTGAGTGTCTTCCTGTTTGGCTATCAGAGAAAGGACAACAGCAGTTGTAAAATGAGAAGCCCCAGAAACCTTCTGAACTTGTCAAAGCTTCAAAGGTCTGCCACTGTGGGTATGTGCACGTGTTTCACAAGCTTACAAACTCTCTAGGACTTAGTCTAAATTTTAGATGTTCAGCCAAGGAGTATTTTAGAAATAGCATGTTGACAGAAGATTTTTTTTTTAAGCTACAGGTTAGATTACAAGAGTCACTGGTTTTTAATATTTTTTATTGACAAAAGAATTAATACCCCACACAGGCTTGACATCACTGTACAAAGAACTGTGAAGAACAAGAAGTATTCCTAACCCAAAAGGACTTGGAGTTTAAGCCAAAGCCATGTAGTACTTAAAAGGCACAATCATTGCAGTTCAGTTTTAATGTTTATCATGAAAATTCATCATGGAGAATATACTGCCGAGAATGAACTGTAAACAAGCTGCAGTTAGTCAGTGAGACCTGGATTCAAATCCTGTTTCTGTTACGGAGTATCTGCATGACCCTGAGCAGCATCCTTGTGTGATTGTGGGGGTGGGGAACCTGCAGCCTTAGGGCCACATGTGGCCTTCTGGATCCTTGAGTGTGGCCTTTTGTCTGAATCAAATTTTACAGAAAAAGTCCTTTCAAGAAAGGGACAATAAAGGGATTTGTTCTGTGAAGTTTGGATTCAGTCAAGTGGCCACACTCAGGGATCTGGAGGGCCTGAGGTCACGGGTTCCCCACCCGTGCCAGTTGGTGCACAGTAACCACAGGGAAGTGTTGGCTGTTACTCTTATTAACTGGGCAGGAGTCGAGGGGAAGATTTGATCACTCAGAGTATTTCTCTCTTTCCACCCGGGCAAGAGGGTGTCCCGCACTGACACTATGCCTCTCTCTGCCTTCTTCCCCCTCAGCTGCAGCACACGTCCTCAACTCTGAGGTCAAGCGTTAGTTCTGCACCCAAGGACTGAGCTCACATTTACCCAGACCTCCTCACCCCAGTGGACGGGGATGAGCGTAAACCCAGACACTCATTCCTCCTTGACCCCAACGTTTACAGCCTTGCCACCACCACTGAGCCCAAGTTCACCAGGCTTCATCTCACTATTCCCTTTATCCCTGCTTCTGTCAGCCAACACACACGCACATGCACATACATGCACGCACAAGCACACATGTACACGTGCATGCATGCACATGCACACATGCATATGAGCACAAATGCACGTGCACTCCCTGCTCTCAGTCCCTCTCATTTCTCTGATTCCCATAAGACCCTGCACATCCCTTAATTTCTCTCATCTCCCACCTCTCCTTAACTCCTGGAACCCTTCCACTGAGGCTGAAATCCATGGTGCACCATCAGCAAACCCCTCCATGCCCAGTACCCTCTCTAGTGTTCAGGCTTTGCCCTTCTGCTCTCACTGAGCCCTGGCCCTCCTCTGACAACACAGCTCCCCCTGCAGCCCTCTCAAGTGGCTAACTGCTGTCACTTGCAGCCCTGGTTCCTCATTCCTCACTGCGACCTCCAGACCATGCTCCACCCTCTTTGTCCCTGAAATGGTCTAGCTTTGGATCTCATGTCATCAGACCATCCTGGCTGTCACAGTCATTACCTATCTCTGTCATTTCCATCATTTCTCAAAGATTTTAGCTTCTTCCCCACTGTCACTCTCTCCAACACAACTCCTGTCTAATCCTGACGATTTCGATGAACTTTCCAACCTCCTATCTCTCGGTCTCCTTAATTCCTCTTCTCCAATACACTTCTCGTCTGCCCTGCCTCAATCGCTCACTGTCATGGTCATGCTCCAGACCTTGTCATTACTAACAACTGCAACTCGTCCACAATCTCGATTTCATGTATCTCCATTACGTTCACTCCCCCTCGTGCCCCAGCTCCAACAGTCCTTTGAGCTCATCGGCAACTCCAAGCCCTCAATTCTGCCGGCTTTTCACCATCCCTCAGCCCTGCGATATCCTTGCTTTCATCCTTATCCATCTTAAGTTCCGCGACCCATTATTACCAACATTCCCTTGCACCTCCCGCTTGTGTGGCACTGGCCCGGCACTTCGTGACTACTCTCCGCAACCTTTATCCCACACAGGCTGCTGACGGTGGCTGGAGAAAAACTCCAACAGCACTGACCAGTCTCACCAGCACCCGCCATGGACCCTCAATCCTGCCCGGTAGTCACACCATACTGCCCTCTCCCACTCCCCAGGTGGCAACTTCACCCCTTCTCCTTCCCCAACCGTCTCATACCTCTTTCCCCATCCTCACTCTCAGCTGAGACTTCGTTTCCCACTCCTCATCTAACAGCCTACCAAACCGCTCTGCCTCCAACCGGTCGGCACAGATGGACCACTCTTGCTTGGACCCAGCACCAATCCCCTCGTACACTAGACCCCAGCCCTTGGCATCTACTCAAGGACATTCTGCTCCTTTCTCTTCTGTACCATCCTCCTCACACACACACACACCTGACTACGGCCATCAGTGTACATCCACACTGTTAATTCTCCCACCTTAAAACAAACCTCTCTTGACCCCACCCTCCATTAGCCATCACTTCATCTGTCTGCTCCTCTGTGGCAAAACTCCTCCAGGAGTTCATGTTCACTGTCTGCCGGTCCTCTCATTCACGCTTAACCAAACCTATGAGAATCGGGTCTTCACCCTTCCACTGAAACTGCTCTCTCATCATAGTCGCCAAGAATCACAGTGCTCTACGACCTTCTCTCAATAAACCGGTGGTCAGTTCTCAGCCTCCACCATGCCGGACCAATCAGCAGCTTCCAGGACAGATGCTCACTCTCCCTGCTGCTTCCAGGACCCCCACTGTGGGCTTTCCCCCTGCAGCACTGGTTGGCTGCTCCCTTTCCTTCACACTCCGTATCTGATGCCTTGGGAAACCCTGTTAGGTCCACCTTCAAAACGTGTCCGGGATATGACCGCTCTCTCCAGCTCCACCGCCACCACCACCACCCTGGGCCAAGCCACCATCACCTCCACCAGGATTACTGCGATGACTTCCCAACAGGTCTCCTTCCTTCCGGCTTTGCCCTTGCAACGCCATTCTCAACACAGGAAGCAGAGTGATGTTGCCAAAATGTCCACTCAGATCAGGACGCTCCTTCGCCAGTGCAAGGGCTCCTCACATCACTCCCCGAGACGGCCACAGGCCCAGCACCATCTGCCCCTGTGGTCCCCCACTGGCTCGTTCCGCTCCAACCACTCTGGCCTCCTCTTTGCCCCAAACTCTCCAGGCCCCTCCCATCTTAGGGCTTCTGCACAGTTGTCCTTTCTTCCAGGGATGTTCCTACTGCAGATACTCACAGGCAAACTCCCCCGTGTCCATCACATCCTGGCTCAGACACCTTGTCCGTAAGATCATTCCACACAAAACCCTAACATTCCTGCTCCCTCTTGTCCTGCTCTACTTTTTTTTTTTCTACAGCACTTATACCTTTTAATTTTCCAGGTAAGTTATTTATATAGTATTAATATTTTATTGTTAATGTCTCACTCTCTTCCCATAGAATGCAAGCACCACACTGGCAAAGATGTTTTGTCTGTAATAGTCCCTAGAAAAGCCTGGCTCACAGCAGGTCCTAAATAAATATTTGCTAAAATAATAATAATAATGTTATTGCTATTGTTGTTATATTTCATTTACTACACTGGTCTGAATCTACCTTTTTAAGTTTACAATCCTTTCTTTTAAATGCTAATATATTGTTTTCCTTTGACTCTTCTCATTGTCCCTTATTAATCTCTACTGAACACTCATAATGGACTGAAATTTTTGGTATTTGGACAGTGATACATGTAGGAGTATGGCATCTAATTAAATTCTCAAAAAATTTTAAAGTAGGTGAGAGTTCTGATTGCAGAACAGAAGAAAGGCTAGCTGCATAAAATAAAAAAAAAATGTCTTTAAGTATTGTGACTGATCAGAGATTAAAGATGCACTGAGCCTCACTGGAATGTTTTCCTTTTTTAACCCATTTCATTTTCTATGCATTACCAGTTTAAATTAGTTATAATCCAGTGATTTACACTTTGTTGGACACTCAATAATTGTTAGCTGAACTAAACTGAGTTCTGACAAGCCAACTGGATAATTTAGGCTTTTTAGAGTTATTGCTGTTTTAGATAAATTTCACTTAACAAAAGAATTCTAAAGAACCACAATTTTATTCTATTGTTTAAAATGTTACTAAATCTCCTAGAATTTTTGAGGTTTTCATTATTTTCATTATTTTTTCCCCTACTATCAGTACATGATAAAAGAATAACTTTTAAACATGTGTTGACACTTAAAAAATGTATGGAAGGCTAATTTTGTTTATCAATAGAAAAAAACTAGAGAACAAGTTTTTATGATTGCAGGCAAGTTACATGCATACAATGCACACTCACCAAGGTCATATATAAAAGCATGGAAAAATCTATATATAAAAGGATGGAAAAATTCCTGGCAATAAAGCAGAAATTCAAAATGAAAACAAAATAAACAACAATACAAAACCACAGATGACTCTTTTTCTTATCTTTAAGGAACCAGGAGAGATTTTTCTTTCTGCATGACAGTGTGAAGAAGAAACTAATCAGCAATATGATAACACAAGGTCCAAGAGACACAGTCTGCACTGACTTTAGCGGAGTTATTGGACAGAGCACCATTAAATAACCTTGAAAGAGATGAAACGCAGCACAAAACTGAGTGCAAAGAGAGCATTGTGTGCCTAAAAAGTTTTAGCATGCCATGTCCACCTGGAAACCTCAGCCATTTTGAACTATTTCCAAATAAGATGAGGGATCATATCATTTCCACGGGATACCAGACAAAAGGCATCTTGGTACTTTCCTAGGCTGAGAAAACAGGCAGCAAAATCAGGGCTCTAACTGAATTGTTCAAATTGAAGCACCTAATAAGAGGTTGGATTGAAAAACAACCCCTGCCAGAGACTCGCATTTAAAATAATCCAAACTTTCCTAATGAAAACCCGAAGTTATCCCTGTCCTAATTTGATTAAACTCTAATAGAAACAAGTGAAAGAAAAAAAATACAATAAGAGAAGCAGTCAGAACAAATCCCCACAGGTAATCTCCAGTTAGCAAAGGAAACAGTGCACAAATGAAATCTTCAGAGAAAGATTTGGAAAGGCATCTTCATGGCTTTTAACTCATTGTCCCGACTTAGAGAATGCCTCTTCATCCTGGAAATCAGAACCCTTTAAGAGCAACAAGGACCCTTTGCTTAATGGCAAACAAAGATGTCCCAGGTACAATTAAATACCTTTGTAGCAACTCAATTAAACGGTTTTATATGTGCCACTCCATTTATCCTTTGACACACTTTTTCTCACATTTTCATACTGCCTTATCCTGAATAGCAGTATTCAGTGGGAACCAGAGGCAAATAGCTCACCCTATGGCAGGATAAGTAACCTTTTGTTCTTTTCAAGGGCTGACCCATTGGGGAAAAAATAATTGAGAGCCACGTGCTTAAGCAACTTAATAAAACTCTTCTTAGAATGGCATGTAGAGAATAGGACCTTTTAATCAGCAGATGTTAGGAAAGAAAAAGAGCAAAGAAATAAAGAGAATAATACAATCTATTACCATGATGAATTTCTGTCAGAATGCTAAGGAATGGAGGATGAGAAATTCTCCACCCTGATTTTTAAGGCAAATAAGAAATATATATAATGCAGGAAATTGTGGTCAGTGAATTTTATTCTGGCCCACAGAAGTATCCTTGATTGTTCTTGGAAAATACTGAATTTGAGAAATGAGGCATACAAGGCAAAGATTTTTCTCTGGGCGTCATTACCACAAAAATACATTTAATCCCTGAGTTTTGTTCTTATTCAATCTGCCTTTTGTGAGCTGACAGCTCATATCCTTAGCCAGAAGGGAACTAAACTGAAAACAAATTGAGTTAAGCTAATTAAAGGGTGTGGATTTTAAGTTCATTATAAAGCTCATTATAAAGCTACCACAGCTACCAAGTGTCAGCAAGGCCCAGTTTCATCTAAAATGTTGACTCTAGGAGTCCTCCTCTATAGTACAAGTTCAAAAGCAGTTACCCCAGGCTAAGAGTCACTAGCTTACATTTTCACTTAAACACAGATGTAGCATCTCCAAGAGTGTTCTCTATTGCATGAGGTCACCGAGGAAGCCTTGCAAATTCCTATCCAGGAATTTCTCTGCTTTTCCTTCTATTCTTGGATCATTGATAACAGGTTTACTGCATATGGCCCCAGATTCATTACTTTGATCTTTCACTCTCCTCATTAAAACCTTTTGATCGTCCCCTAATTCCTTACTGAATAAATGATCGAGTCTTAGCCTAACATCCTAGGTCATTCCTAACTAGACTCCAATCTACTTTTTTCTGATTCATCGTCTCCCACGACTTCGTTACCCATATCCTATTTCTTTGGCCAAACTAGAATATCTGCAATTCCCTTTTCTGCATTGTCATGCTATGTACCACTGGAATAGCCACTCCCGCCAGGCTCTCTCTGCATTCATAGAAACACCCCCTCCACCCCACCCCCACCCAGAGCAATGCTTTATACATGTGGGCACTCGAGCAACATTTGTTAAGACATATCCTATTCAAAAGTCCCCTTTCTTAAAGTGAAATAGAAATAATCTATTCTACCTCTGGTCTCTGACAATAATACTGTGTTGGATCTTTTCTTATTATTCTTGTTATTACAAAGTAATCTGTAATACTTATAAAAAAATTTCAAATAGTACATAGGGATATAAAATAGAAATTAAAAGTTAAGCTTAGGGCGGGGCATGGTGGTGTACCTACAATCCCAGCTACTCAGGAGTCTGAGGCCAGAGAAGCACTTGAGCCCACGAATTCAAGTCTGTAATGCACAATGACTATGCCTGTGAATAGCCACTGCACTCCGGCCTGGGTAACGTGGCCAGACCCCAACTCAAAACCAAAACAAAAGTTAATCTTGACCTTCCCTCAACCCTCCATTTTTCTTCTTCAAAAACAGCATTAACTAATGTGTATACTTCTAGATTGAACATGTAAAGAACATACATTCTAAAAGGCAACGGTTTGTTTTTGTTGGTCACTGGGTCCCTAGCTCTTAGAATATAGTACTTCACAAGTAAAAGACACGCAGTCAGTATTTTTTGGACAAATGAATTTATGTCTTACATATGTACACTGAATGAATATACATGACACAGCTTCATTTTTTAAACCAACAATTCAAAAAGCAGAGATTTAGCTATACTACTTAAAGTTAAAAGCATCTGCTACACTGTTTAAGTAAATTTTTAAAAAGATCATAACCCTTCTAAATATATAAATATAGAGGAGAAAAAATATATCTAGTTAATAAAAAGAATAAACTAAATATATATGTGCTGATGTGGATATATTCTTAAGTGAAAAGGAATAAGTTGTAAAATAGTATACCTCTTATAATTGTATCTGCATTTTATTAAAGAATAGCTACATGCAGGACCTAACATGTTTCCACCTATGGTAATTTCCACCTGTTGCATGTGATTTCTCTCCTCCTCGCTGTTATAAGAACCTCGAAGTTCAATTTTCACGCTTTTGCGTTTTTGCCTCCCCTCTGCACAGTGCCGTGTAGAGAAGATGTACTCGCTAAATATTTGCTGATTGAAAGATTTAATAAGTATTAAAAGTATTGAGGATCAAACTGACTTATTATATGAAGAAAAAGAATTTACTGGCAACAGTGACACTAGCCCTATGTCTTATCCTAATCCTTGTTTTAATAACAATTTCTTTCTTCAACTAATAAAATGCCTTGAACAAAAGGGCATTATGCAAAAGGCACTCTTTTTCTGTACTGCTCCTCTTAACACTTCACTTATGATACCAAATGTGTGTGGTTTTCCCTCATCATGAAGCAATTCCCCAACTCGGGGGACACAACCTGTTATCCAACCAGTCAGAACACGGACTGCCCACCTTAGTGCCAACACCACGTGTCAAGGGCGCAGTCCCTCCCCCACTTCAGATGACAATCGCGAGTAGACAGTTCCCAGGCTGCACTCATTTCTATCCAACTTGGCTGTGCATCGGGGGTTCCCAAGACTCCCCCCTCCTCAGGTTCAGTGATCTGCTATGACGGCTCACAGAACTCGGGGAAACACACACATTAGCTGGTTTATGATAAACGATAATGGTAAAGCTACAGATGAAGAGGTACGTAGGGCAAGGTCCGGGAGGGTCCTGAGCACAGGAGTGTCTGTCCCCATGCAGTTGGACTCACCACCCTCCCAGCACATGAAGGTGCTCACCAACCCGGAAGGTCTCCAAACCCTGTACTTTAGGGATTTTTATGGAGGCTTCGTCACATAGGCATATCGGATTATTAATTTAATCTCCAGCTCTGCTCCCCTCTTCAGAAGATGGGAGAGGGAAGGTGGGGCTGAAAGTTCCAAATTTCTAATCGTGGCTTGGTCTTTCTGGTAACCAGCCCCCATCTGGAAGTGATCCAAGAGCCCATCAAAAGTCACTTCATTAGAATAAAAGACACTCCTATCGCCCAGGAAATCCCAAGGGCTTTAGGAGCTCTGTGTCAGGAACCGGAGCCAAAGACCAGATATAAGAACAACAGAGGCTCCCAGCATCTCTATGAGTCAGGAAATTACAAGGTTTTAGGGAGGGTTTTAGGAGCTCTGTGCCAGAAACCAGCAGCAGAGACCAAATATTAATATATATTTCTTATTATGTCACAGGTATATACTAATGAGACACTGTTGCCATTCCCTGAAACAATACTGCCCACTCAATATTAGCCAGGACAGACCTGGTAAGGATGATAATGAAATTCAGACAATAACGCAACACGTTTTAGCCATATGTTCCAACTGCCACCCCAAAGAATCTTCATCAAGCTGTCATCTGATAGAATAAGAACTAAAAATATAAAGCTACTTCTTTGATTGTTTCTCTTGGAGATAAATAACAAATAGAAATAAACAAAGAAACAAATTAAGGGAATAAAAACACACAGACACACACAATCAAATCAAGAGAAGCCTAAAATAGGTGAAGCATAAACAGGAAAAAGTCTGTTACTTAACTACAGAAGGGGAGACTATTAACTAACAGAAAGGAGGGGACAATTTACAACACATTTTCTTGCAACCACCCACAAGCAAGCAAACAAACAAACAAGAAAGGAACACAAATAGTACCATGACTGAGTTCTCGCTTATTAGAATCAGGAAAGTGAGTTTAGAAGTTAACTCCTGGCTGACATAAGTACAACCTCAAAATGATTTTACTTCCCATATTCCCCCTGCTGCAGAATCTATGTTGTCACTATGGAAATGATGTCACTTGCCATCAACCTTAGCATCCCAGGACTAAGATCAAACTCCAGCTCCTACCTCTCCCCAAACCGGTCCTCACCCATGTTCCTATCTCATGATTGGACACCCCTGTCCCTGATACCTCCCATCTTCTGTCACCCTCAAGTACAACCTACCACCAAACCCTGCCAGATGTGTCTCCTCATAGCCCTGGTGTCCTTGTCTACATCTCTGGGCACCCCCGCCACTCCCCGCTCCAGCCTTTGCATTCAATCTACCAGCAGCTCCAGCCTGGAAGGCTTCCTCTGCCAACCAGGTCTGCTCTGTGCCCTTCCAATCTGCCCTCCACTCCAGCCAGTAAACCTGATCATATTACTCTTTTCACTCTTACATGGTTTCTCTCTGTTCTTGGGATCATGAGCAAAATCCTTAACAGAGCTATGGCGGAGCAGGCTCCACCCTCCACGCACACTACTGTCCCCCACGCCCCAGGCTCCAGCCACTCCCACCTTTCAGGGCCTCTACAGGCTGAGCTCCTCCGCCCCACGGGCACCTATGTCACCCCTCCCCTACACCCTTGCCCAGTAACTTCTAGTCCCCCGTAGGTGTCAGCTCCATTGTTGCATCCTAAAGGAGACCTAAGTCAACCTAAGTCTTTCATTTGCTTTCAGGGAGTCATGAGGGGGTTACCCCCTCATCCCCAAATTTAGACTTATCTCAATTTGTGATCACTGACGAGGTTGGGAACACAGGTTCCCTGTGCTGGATCCCTGTATCCGCCTCTTACTAGCTGTGTGCTTCAGTCTTCTCATCTTAAAATGGAGATAACAGTGTACCTACTTCTTAGAGTTGTTAGGAGGATTAAGTACCTCTATAGACTTAGATCAGAGGTCAGCAAATTATAGCCCAAAGGCCAAATGTGATCTGCTGCCTGTTTTTGTCAATAAAGTTTTATTGGAACAACCACACATTCCTCGTCTGGGACTGCTTTCATGATATAACGGCAGAGTTGAGTAGTACGACAGAGACCATATAGAATTGAAAGACTAAAATATTTACTACCTGGCCCTTTACAGGAAACATCTGTCGATCTCTCGCATAGACTATACTTAGGCTACACAAATAAATATAGATGAATCTTGAAAACATTATGCTAAGTGAAAAAAGCCAGTCACAAAATGCCACATGTCCCGTGATTTCATTCATATGAAAAGTCCAGAATACGGAAATCTATAGGGACAGAAAGTAGATTAGTGGTTGCCTAGGGCTGAATGGGGGGGTTGTGGGTTGGTGGTGACAGGATTGGGGAGGGTGACAGCTAAAGGGTATGAGGTTTCCTTTGGGAGTAACAAAAATGTTCTAAAATGAAATGTGATGGCTGCACAACTCTGCAAATAGTTTTTACTATTGAATTGTTCATTTTAAATGGGTGAATCATATGGTATGTGAATTTTATCTCCAAATGTATCTTAATAAAGCTGTTCCTCTGAAAATATTAGCTAGTATCTACGAGATCATTTGCTGACTGTCAGCCTCCTCACCAGCCTGCGGGCCCCTGACGGCGTGGGACACTCTGACTTTGCTCCTCATCTCGCCTGCAGCACCCGGCCCAGCACTACTCACGCCGCAGGGATTCAGAAGATTTTTGTTGAATGAATGGTTAAATGGCTGGGGGTGTGGGGAGCAAGGGCTTATTGCCACTTTTCCCCCACTTAATGTAGAGATTAAAGTAGTTTGTTGGGAAAATATGTGACATACAATCAGTGAGTTCTACTTTGGGCCCTGGCATGGGAATCCAGCAACTTCATGTTGCCACATGAGTGAACCACGCCCTTGTGTAAACACCTGAGATTTTTACACTGAGGCTTTTGTTTCCAACCTCATAGCTGGAACATAGCTCCTGGCTCTCTGAGTAATAAGCAAGTCGTGTCTTTCTAACTCATGTAAATGAACTCACAATATAGATAAAACGCTGAGAATCTGGGTGCTAGGTAGGTATCTCCCCTCTTTCTCACCCTCTTCTGACTCATCTGAGTTGCTCACTGAATATATGTGGAATGGATAAATCAAGCAATGACTACATTTCTTTTAACATGTATTTGTTACTCCTTCCTACGCTTTACCCCATAAAACTGTGAATGTTTTGCTTTTCAAAAATAAAGATGTGTGAGCCTGAACACCTTCTACTAGGGCCACAATCCCAGCACCTGTGACTTCTGAGTGCAAATGAACCGAACTAGACAGAAGAGAGCTGCGCTGTGATGTTAAGCCCAAGATTCTCGCACTTTGGCATGCGGCAAAGTACTCAGCGTTGCTGTGTAAGTGCGGGTTTCTGGGTCCCACCTCCCAGAGATCCTGATTCAGGCCTTCACATACCTCGCTCTGAGAAACAGCTCTCTAAATCGATTGAACTGATTCACATGCGTAACTTAGTCTCGGGACAACAGAAGGAAACAGGAAGGGCCTGGCAAATATAGTAATGAAATAATAAACTCTGAGATGTTAATGTAATGCATGTCAAAATAAATCTACTACAATGTATTGGCATCCTAAGACACACTTGGCGGGGTGCTCAGAGGGCTTGCCAGAGCAAGGCAGGCCCAGGGGTAGGTGGAACCTCAAGGGTAAGGAGCCATGATGCTGTTTCATTAAAGCCTGCCAACAAAGTGGTACGGTAGGCATTTTATAAATAAAGAAGCTATAGCTCCCAGAAGATGAAGGATTTTTACACACTCATTCAATAAAGCATACATTGAAAGCCTACTATGCCTTGGATAATGTGCTTTCGATTTCACATCTAATAGTGCAGAGATTCAAATCCAGATGTGTCTGATTCAAGATCTATATGCTTTTCATTATAATTCAAAATCAGCTGAAATGTCAAAGCCATCACCACTCCAGCTACCACTCCTCTCTCCTCTCCTTTAGACCCAAACTTCTTCAGAGAGTTGTCTACACTGGCTGTCTTCACTTCCTTACCTACCACTCATTTCTTAACCCACTGTAAGCTGGGTTGCCCCAATTGCTCCACTAATTCTCAGCTAGGCCACTTAAAATACTCCCATTGCTGAACTTCTCAGTACTTACAGGATATCTTAAAATTTCTTTTATACACACACACACACACACACACATATTTTTATTTAGAGACAGGGTCTCACTTTGTCGCCAAGGCTAAAGTGCAACAGCGTCATCATAGCTCACTGCAGCCTCAAACTCCTGGGATCAAGTGATCCTCATGCTTCAGCCTCCTGAGTAGCTGGGACGACAGTTGCATGTCACCACACCCAGCTAGTTTTTCTTTTTTTTTCTGTAGAGACAAGGTCTTGCTGGGTTGCCTAGGCTGGTCTGCAACTCCTGGCCTCAAGCCATCCCCCTAAAGTGCTGGGCTTACAGGCATGAACCACAATGCCCGACCAGGATATCTTAAAACTTCTGGCGCTGTTTCCTACCTTATTCTCCTTGAAATACTCTCCTCCTCTGGATTCCATGATACCATACTGACCTTGTTTTCCTCCTACTTCTCTGAATATCTCTTCTCAGGCTCTGCTATGGGCTTGTTTTGCTTTTATTATCTCTGTAATATTCTGCCTAGACCCTTCTTCCTCTTTTTATAGATATTTTCATCTACTCCAATGGAATAAATTCCCATTTGTATACTAATGACCTCCAAAGCTTCACCTTCACTCCAGGTGTCTGTCTGTCCTGAGCATCATGTCGTATGTCCCATTGTTTTCTGGGTATCTCCACTTGGTTATTCCACAGACACCTCAAACTCAACATTTCCAGAACTGAGTTATTATCTCTAACCAATTCTCTCCCTGACCGAAGTTGTTCTCCTGCATCTTTTTTTCAGTGAATGGTTTATCATCCACTGATTTGCCCAAAAATAAACCTGAGTCATTTTTGATGCTTCCCTCTCCTTCAATTCCCCACATCCAGTCATCAAAAAGCCCTGATACCTGTTAGATATCTCTTGAATATCTATTTCTTCACTGCCCCCTCTATATCAGGACCCCTTCTCTCTCAGCTTGACCGCCATAACAGACCACACTGGTCTTTCCGTCTCTACACTCACTCCCTTAAAGACTACACTCACACTGCTCCCTGAGGGAATTGCTAAAAGCACTTAGGTCTCTACTCAAAATCCTCCCATTGCTTCTCTTTGGTCTTAAGAAAAATTCCAAACCCTTCTATGTTTCCATGTCTCCGGAGCTTGGTCTCTTCACATTCTCCTGCAAAATCTAATCCTTAGTCTCACTGAACATCCATTTCTTTAATATGCCACGTTCACTCTTATCTTCTCGCCTTCCCCACTCAACTGCTAATATCTTTTAGGTGAAAGCTAGGAATCACTTCCTCTGGGAAGCCTTCCCCAGGTCTGGGGTGGGCACCCCTGCTCCACACTTCCACAGTGCCAGGTCTTCCCCTTCTTGCAGCTCACATCACATTACACTGCAATGGTCGGTGTGCTCATGTGATCACTGTAATCAGAAGATACATTTTAGAAAAGCATGTGCCAGGCACTACTCCATGTGCACAGCACAGTGCCTTGTACACAACAGATGTTCAAAAATATTTGTTGAAGCTTGGTGTGGTGGCTCACACCTGTAATCCTAGTACTTTGGGAGGTGGAAGCAGAAGGATAGCTTGAGACCAGGAGTTTGAGATCAGTCTGAACAACATGGTAAGACCTATATCTACAAAAAAATAGAAGAATTATTCAGGCAGGATGGTGCACAAATATAGTCCCAGATACCGAGGAGGCTGAGGCAGGAGGATCACTTGAGCCCAGGAGTTTGAGGCTGCAGTGAGCTATGATGATGTCATAGCACTGTAGCCTAGGCAACAGAGCAAGACCCTGTCTCCAAAAAAAAAAAGTTGAATAATGAATGAACAAGTAAAAGGGGCTCTAAGAATAAGTTAATCTACACCTAGAAAAAAGACATAACAAGAAATAGAATAGTATTCTCTTATCTTAAAAAGAATCCTAACTTTTCCTTCCTGATGTGCCTGATATCTCTGTTTCCCTTCACAGCAAAATTTCTTGAAAGCGTTAAGTCATTATTTCTACTTCCTCATCTCCCAGTCTCTCCTCAACACACTCCAGGTGGGCTTCCATCTCTATTACTTGGAAGACAGTTAACCTGTGAGGGCCACCAATAAACCCTCTGAGCCCAATCCAGCGGGCACTTCTCTGGACTTATCTTACCTGGCTGCTCTGTGGCATTCAACACAGTGGACCACACCTCCTTCTTGAGACTTTCATCTAGGCGTCCCAAGCCATCGCACTCACCTGGTTTCCCTTCTTTGTCCCTGGCTACTCTTTCTCAGTGTCCTTGGCTTGCTCCTCCTCTTCTGCTTGCCCTCTAAACACGGACAGGCCCAAAAGGCCTGCTCCACAGGGGACCTGGTCTGGTCCCTGACCAGCTCAGGCCATCTGTGTCCACTGCGACCCAGCCCCATGAGGCTTCCTTTGCTCCATGAATTCACCAAGCTTGCCTCCACCATAGAACTGTTTTTGGACCTATTGCCTCAGACTAGAATGCTCTTGCCAAAGGGCAGCACTTTGTGTTACCCAATCGCTCCTAAACTGGCCCTTCTCCGATCTAAAGAAGTCACCCAGGCACTCTGACATAAACCCATCTAAATCCGCGTAACACTTACCATGTGCTGATATTTTTCTTGAGTATCATCTAGTCTAACTTAAATAGAAGCACCATGGGCACGTGAAGCTTATTGAAGTTGTTCGCCTCAGCAACCTGAATAAAATAGTGCTTGACACAAGGTAGCGTCTCAGGAAACATATGCTGCATGAATGAACTGACGAACAGATGTACCAATATTCATAAAAATCATAATTATGTGATGAAGTGGTAAATGCGAATTCACCTGTACTTTTGAAATATTTTGTTCTGAAGACATCAAAACCCCTGGAAGTTCTGCCAATAAAACATTCAGACTGTAGCAGACAGAGATACACGGCAGAACTAGTTCTCACTATTAAAAACCCTACTTAACTAAAGAAAAGGCCAATTCCAATGTTTTGGAAAGATGTTAACTGTTCTCAGATTTGAGAAGGCTTGTTTGCGTTCTGCATTTGAGCCAGCAACCCTTCACCTTGTAACGTGTCCCCACTGATGAAACTGGTAATGCCCTGTGTAGTAAAGGCGGGAACCAGTGCAGGATCAGCGAATGCTGTCCCACCCACAGGCAACCGGCAAGAGCATGTGACTACTCTTTCTGCCCTTTCCTCCCATGCTCATTCAACACGCTTCACCGCACAGACCCTCTGGGACCATAAGAAATTATTCATCCAGAATCTGATGTCTCTTCTCCAAAGATACAAACACTTAGAACTTCAAAAAATTCCATTTCTCTGATAAATCTTTCATATCCTTTTATCTACCACTTTCAAATGACTCTAAAAATACCTAGTGGCAGTAAACTTTGGCTGTCATACATATTGAGAACAATAAATGCAGTTACCTTTTACCAAAATTCCCTGAATGATTTAGGAAAATGAAGTCATTCAGGGAAACTGTAATCACCAATGCTGAAATCAGATGAGGGAAGTAATGTCTCAAAGAGGCACATTTAGAATGACCTCCAACAGTCAGAGTGTTAAATCATACACTAAACCCACCAAATGGTTATAAATTAATATAGTATGTTAACTTCTTAACTTTCCCATTTTCAAGGTAATATTATTTTGAGTTTTATTTTTTCCTAACATACTACTTGAAGCTCTGAATAATTATACCTCCACCCAACACACACCGATACACAGAGGCTCAGAAAATCTTGTATCTCATGGGGCTAATTAAAAAGGATTTTTATTTCTATAAGGAATGAATGAGATCTTTGTTAACCCATTTTAACAAGACTCTAAATGACCCTGGATTTATGCTGCCCTAGTTTTCAAAATGTAACTGACCCAGAATAAAGTAAGCTTATCCCCAAATTCCTGGCAAAAACAGAACCAAAGTTCCCAGAAGCCAAAACTGTACATATTAATAAAATCTAAGAAAAAAAAATTTTTTCCTGAAAAACACCACACAGTGCAAACACAAGAGTTCTTATTTTATTTTTCATTTAATTAGAATATTTTTAAGATTGTAAAGCTTTATAATACCAAGGCAAACAACCTTCCAAGAAAACACAACAAAACATAATATCAGCTACTATGATAACAGGAACTTTCTGGAAGTTTTTGTATTGTTACAGTATAACACTGATAGGCAGTGAAGGGCTATAACTTGATTATTCTCTCTGGGTGTAACAATCATCTCACAAGCCAAAACAGACCCAGAGACCATTTGCTTTTATTCAAAATAACTGAATAGTCTGAATCGGTTAGGGAAGCAAAAATATTACCTGCTAACACATGTCTTTTTCTTACTCTTCATTCATCATTTCCATCAAAATTCCGCACTCGGAATTTTGCTGCAAAGGGGTAGATATTCCACCCAGAAGCCTTTTATTAATCCTGTTTCTCTTCTAAGACTTCACATGGTTTCATCCATTCACAGTTATAATAAGGTAGAATAGATTTTTCGCTCAGAACCACGATACTAAAGCACTATTGAGCTCCAAAACATCATAGACACTGCCTCATATCTAAAGAAATCATGTTTCCATCCTACCTGAGAAGTTTCATAACATGGAACAGATCTTCTAAAGATCTGCTGCAAAGAGGAGAGGAAATTGAAGGATTAGAAACAATTACATATGGCTCAGTAAGAAGACAACAAACAAACTACAGGGAAGTTCTGAGCAAACTGTTTCATTTTTACAGTGAGAGGAATATGTAACTCACCTTGCAAATAATGCTACATAGAGAAAATTTTTATTCTTCATCTCCCTAAAAGTGAAACATGAAAAGATAGTACAGATAATTTCCTTTATATTTTGTTTGAATTTGTACGATAGATAGCAAAATTAGGAACATGACCCTATCAAGTTAAAGGCTTCTACTCATCTCATAAGAATGATAGATTATACTTGCACTCCAGGCTATTTTCTCACTTCACATGACATCAACAGGCAAAAGCACACCTAGACTATGTGCTTCTTGAAGGTGCCTGATTTATTTGTCTTTGTACCTATAACACCGAGCTCACCGTACATAGTTGGCACTCAGCGTTTACTAATAACTAAATAAAATTAAACATGGCACCTCCATTATGAGGCTTGTAATCTAACCCACTAAACAGAGATAATATTTAACGTTACTAAAAATAATACACAAATTGAAAGCCCCCCTTCACGTGGATACTCAATAAATAATGAATAAATTTAAATGGAGTAATAGCTCAACTACAGAGACTCACATTTCACTACTGGTCTCTACCAAGTAATGATACCTACCCAGATGATACAGAGGGTTTTTTAATCTTTTAAAATATGTCATCTAGATGATAACAGTATTAAATAAAACACATGAGCATTGTCTGAGATGACACAGTAAACTGGGCAGAATATGTTTTTATACACGTTCGTGCAGATGGTTAACCACTCACCAACACCTTGGCAGGACTGTGTGAAAGTGAACTCCTCACATGGTGGCAAAGGTAACGGAATACACACTCCTTCCTGGTTCTGTGTCTAATTAATGACAACCTTCTGTATCTGAATATTATTTTTCTAAAGCACTGACCTACACTGTTTTTGAAACCAAAATAATTTGCTTCTGTTATGTAAATGTATTGTGTCCTATAAACCAACAAATTGTATTTATTTGATAAAAAGGAAATAGCTTAAATCTGAAATATAGAATTGCCTACACGTGTCATTTTAAATTTCTAAAGAAATGACAAATGCTTGAGGTGATTCATAACCCGATGACCTTGATTTGATCATTATACATTGTATGCCTGTATCAAAACCTCACATGTACCCCATAAATATATACAACTGTTATATACCCATAAGAATTTTTTTTTAAATTCTCGCAATGACTCCACCTAGACAGCCAATTTCACTTGATACTGTCACTTTCAAATGGGCCCTCTCCCATGTCATGCTTGTAATGTTTCCATAGCACAGGAAGTTCTCAAGAGTTTTTTTATAAAGTACCTTTTATATGCAACAATTTAAGCACACTGATATTAATAATATTGAATGGCCTTCTTATTTGATACTCTTATACTTAGTAAAAACACATTAAATAAAATTAATAATTTGTATACTATATGTGCTACCATTATTATCCCAAACAGCTCAGTTTCAAGACCTTGGAGCCTCGCAACCTTATTCTCCACACTCGATAGGTGCAAAGTCCTGTTGAGTCTTCCCCATGAAGGTTTTCATATCTGTCCCATACCTTCATACTCATTGCTATTCTATAACTCTAGTCCAGGCGAACACTATCGACACCCGGATATTCGCAAATGCTTCCTAACTTGTTTCTCCAACTCTGCTTTCCCGCTCTTTTCCAGCCTTCCTATACTTCAAAGTCAGATTAATCCCCTAATCACAACTCTGGCTTGTGACCACATAACTCTCACTGCCTAAAAGCAGAAACCCCAAAGGAGTTGGGTTTGAATTCAGCTCCCTTAAGGATTTTAATCTCAGAAATACTTCTGAAGGGATTCCTACTTTGGTCTCAAATTACACTGAATGGCAAAGAAAATCCCTTCCCACTTTAAAATCCTGTGATATTTTTTCCAACTTTTCCCCTTTACTGCTTTCTATCCAATACTTCAAAAAATTGTTCCCTGGACATACCTTTCCCACCTGAAGGGCTCAGCAGAGATGTTTCAGACAAAATATGCAGTTTCTATTTTCTTATGATAAAAGGGAAGGAAGCACCTATTACTTTGCCAAGAAAGAAACCCAAATGGAAAGATTTGAAGGAATTCTATAATGGGCATCTTGGTAAAGCAAATAATTTTTAAAGACAGCCATTTATTTATCATTTTAATAGCCTGAATTTCCATATCTCAAATTTCTTTAAAATGTGGACCAGTCATACAAAATGCACTAAATTCCATTTTTTACATGAACCTGCTCAAATTTATATATATCATTCCTTTCTCTTCCTAACCATCCAACCATTGCAATGCTATTCGCCTCATTAGATGCAGAGAACATAAACATCTACCTACAAAAACTACCCTGAAAACCCCTCATAAAGATATTTTCTCAAATATCACACAAAGGATGAACAAAAAGAAAGATGAAGTCACCTGCTTATTGTCCTCCTCTATGAATTTCAGCAAAGCACTGCTTGATTTACAGGCCTTGATTTCCATATGGAATATCTGCTTTTGTAACACATCAGTGATGAATCACCACATTTCAATTCAGATGTTTTCATATTTTCTTGAGTGTATTATTATGACTCAGGGTGTTGTCACAATTATTTCATCTTAGATTAAGTTTTTGATAAAGTTAATTAGGCCATTCTATCTGCCTCTAAACAAGATTGTGAAACAAAGAGAAATAAAAACTTTCTTAGGAGCAGTGATCCTGAGCCTCTCATATTACACGAAATCTCTTCTCGTATTACTCCAAGGATCACTGAGCACATGTGAATTTTATGAAACGCAGGTCTGCTTACATGGTCTACAAAGCCAAATGCTTTTAAGACCATTGCCAACAGCCTTCAAGTCAGTAATACTTCACGTAGATAATATCACCTATCAATTCTTTTTGCCCAAGTAGCTAATAATCCTGTCATGAAACCAAAACTGCCTTTAGAAATATATACAACTAACTTCCTTCCTTCCTTCCCTCCTTCCTTCCTTCCTTCCTTCTTTCCTCCCTTCCTCCCTCCCTCCTTCCTTCCTTCCTTCTTTCCTCCCTCTCCTCCCTCCCTCCTTCCTTCCTTCCTTCCTTTCTTTCTTTCCCCTCTGCCACTCAGCCTAAGCCCAACAACATTGGTTGAAAGAATCATTTATAAGTTCACTGATAATAATGTGGAACTTAACTTTAGGAAGTCTATTCATTTCACAGTTAAGCCTTCATTTTTCAGGCATGGGAACTTCTTGGTTAATATCTCAAAGGTACCTGGCTAATGTGAACAGACCTTGCCCAGTGTCAACCTGATGACATTATAGTATTGGCTTTCCATTTCTCCCCCTATGGAGCAATCATACAGCACCACAGTCTTCTAAATATATCATGAAAGTAAATCATTCAGACTATAGTGCATAAATATATCACATTTCCACTGCAAAACAGCCCATACTAGTCTCCTATTGTTAAGCAGAATGCATAACCTCCTATAATTCAAAACATTCTATAAGAAATCACTCACTTCTCAGTAACTTGCTAATTACTTTGAGCTACTCATGAACCTGAGATCACCAATGTTACCTGAAGATGCCCATTCATAGTCTGGATGTAAAAGTTTGCTATGGATTAAAAAGGATAAGGCTAAGATTTAATGAATTTTCCAGAGAAAGTTTTTAAGGAAATTCCTCTTTCAAACTGTTCTTTGAGGTGTGTCAAAGAGGGTGGGATGCAATAGAAAAAAATTGTCCTCTAAGTTAAAACCCAGCCATGCTGCTCACTAGCTGTGTGACTGTGGGAAAGTAATTCAGTCTTTCTGAGCCACAGCTGCTTTCTCCGTTCCTCAAAAATTTAAAAATCTACCTCACAATGTGGGATCAAAGGAGATGATACATGTAAAAGTAAACTAGAGCATGCTACGTGACAGAAGCTCACTCTGTAGTGGGGAAAATATTTAATACATATAATAATTATAATATTATAAATGCTCAAATAGACACTATAGGAGAACAGAGGAGGGAGCATGTTATCTTAGCCTAAGAAAGAGTAGGGCTCACAGAGGAGATGGAGTCTAACTAGCCTAGGATGGATGAAGGAGACTTCTGGGGCATGAGGAGACTCTGGGAAATGCAGGGAAACAACCTAAACAAAAGCACATGGGCAGGGGAGGGGGAGTATAGTCTGTGGGGCTGGAGCACAGGATGCTTATGGGGGCATGGTGGGAGACAAGGGCAGAGACAAAGGTGGGCACCGGATCAGGAAAAGCGTGGAAGCCATGCCAAGAAGTCTAGACTTTATCCCACTGGTGATGGGAAGCCATAGAAAAGAAACGTCAATACGAAAACACTAGACTTCTGGTTACAGTTTTTTCCTATATACCATGAGGTTTCTACTCTAGCTGTGTGCTCCTGGACAAGAAATACTTTGAGACATAGATTTTGACTGTAAATATGTAAAAAGAAATTATTAATATGATACATTTATTGAGTCCCTACTCTGTATCAGGCACTACGGTAAGCCTTCTGCATATATTAAATTATTCATCTTTAAAACATAACTACAATGTGGGCATTATCATCCACATTTTACAAATGAGGAAACTGAGACTCAAAGCATCAAATCTCCTGTCTGAGTTCAAAGAGCAGGTAATCGGCAGAACCAGCATTAGAAATTACATGCAACCAAAACTTTGCAGAAAAATAAGAACATTGATTTTTTTTTTCAGTTAAACGAATTATGTATGAATATTATAACATTGTTTTTTAAAAAGTTTTTACTGGAAGTTTTTAAAAGTTCTTACCGCAAGTATTATTACCTCTCAACAACTTGAGTCTTTATTAGACAAAAAATTACTTTTAGAAAGACTGGTACATATGGATATAGTATATATTCCAAGAGCTATTAATTTCTATTTCAACACCAAAGTCAAGAAGCAAATCATTCAAAACTTATTTTTAATTAAAAGAAAAATATCAGAAAGAAAATCATTTTGTAATCTTTCTCGTGACTCAAAATCTATGACTTTAAGTAACATTCTAAAAATGTACCCAATATGAAATTTAAAAAGTATTGCATAATACTGCTCATAATCTTAAAATTACTTTAAAATACATAGTTTCACATTTGTAAACATCTGCCATAGCCTTATTTCTTTTATACTAGGAGACTTTACTCAACTCCAAGATTCACTTTATCAACAAAGGTGGAAGGTAGTGGCTAATGACTTTTCAAAATACAAAACAAATATTGCCAAGCTCCACAAGAAGCACTAACAACAAAAACGGATAGTACGTATATACATGCACACATGATGCATGTGATTGAAAGGTCATTCATATATAATATTACTACTCTTCCTTTCTATTACAGCACAATAAGAATGTGCATTCAAAAGAGGTTATGCAAGAAGATACAAAGTAAGTACAAGCAATGCCAAGTAAACTACCTTTAACTATTTACTTTTCACTGCAAATAAAATACATAGACTCGGAGTAAAAAACTGGAGATACCAAATTCCTTCCAGGTATCACCTACTTTTCTAGAGAGCTGAGACAGCAATAAAGAAATTGAAGTATACTAAAAGGTTTCTACAGTTGGAAAAACACAGATATATTAAAAATAACCTTAAGGAAGACAGCCAGCAATATGGTTTGTAACTAGATGAGAATATGGTTTCCATGGTTTCTGCAGGTGTTACCCCTCCCAGTCTGAATTACCTTGCAGTGAAATATGGAGATTGTCGATGCCCAAGGAAACCTGCTCATCTTCCGTGGGAAGCACAGGATTAGATGCCATTCTTTGACTCAATGGAGATTATATCTTGTCCATCTCAGTTAAAGAAGTAAACTGAAAGTGAAATGGATAAATGTTCATTAGTAACTGCAGCTCTGCACTTCTAGTAAACAAGCATTGCCAGAAAACAGCAGCAGCCAAAACCTACCCTCCAAAACAAGTATGGCTTAGATTCTAGTGAGTGTTTCCACGGTCCATGAAGAACAAAGTAACTACGCCTTCTTTTTGAATTATAATCAAGATTTTGTCCTGTGACCTATTCATGCCCTTTAGAGTTGTTTTCAGAACTCCAAAAGAACTAGCACTGTAGACTCCACTAGTGGTGAAAAGGAAAGCTATGCTATTACATTTAATAATTTGTCTAGAGGAAGTAAAGTTGATACAAACTGATATCTTAGGCGTTGATGTATATGTTATTGTTAACCTTCAAACCTGCAAGGATTTTCTTTAAAACTTTTTTTAAACTTAGTTCCTTTTCTGCTCCATAAACGTTGCCATTTACTGGAAACAATAAGAGCTGAGCCTACATAGCTTGCAAAGTGAAACTAAAAAAACTAATATTATCAAAAAGAATATTTTGATGAGATATCTATTATATTGAATTATTTTCCCAGGCGCTTATTGTTCCCACGAACACATTTTTTCCCCTAGCCCCGCCTTGACTCTTAAAGAATCCTTCCAGTAAGAGTAATTTTTATTCTATAACTCTTAAAAAGCACTGACTCACAAATGCATATGTCACTATTAGTTTCTAGGGGCTGAGAACAAAACACTGACCTCTCTGACCATTCAGATGGTCAAATAACAAAATAAAACTAACCAAACATAAAAATATAAAAAGTATTAGGGGATGGACAAACGAATAGATAAATGTATAGCTTTGTGATAAAGCAAGTATTACAAAATGTTAATGTTAGAATCTATGTGTTAAATACATAGGTGTTCGACATAAAATCCTTTTAACTTTTGCTGTATACTAGAAAATTTTCATAATAAAATGCTGGGAGGAAAACTAAAAATAAATAAATCCAAGGCCAACAGCCAGATGCAATCAACCATAGTATATATTAAACAGACGACTTTTTTTTTTTTTTTTTTTTTTTGAGACAGAGTCTCATTTTGTTGCCCAGGCTAGAGTGAATGCTGTGTCGTCACCCTAGCTCACAGCAACCTCAATCTCCTGGGCTCAAGCGATCCTCCTGCCTCAGCCTCCCAAGCATCTGGGACTACAGGCATGTGCTACCATGCCCAGCTAATTTTTTGTATATATATTTTTAGTTGGTCAATTAATTTCTTTCTATTTTTAGTAGAGACGGAGTCTCGCTCAGACTGCTTTCAAACTCCTGACCTCAAGCAATCCACCTGCCTCGGCCTCCCAGAGTGCTAGGATTACAGGCGTGAGCCATCGTGCCCAGCCTAAATAGATCACTTTTAAAAATGCAAATAAGAATCATGCTACAGTATGGCTACAAATATCTATCAATCCTGTTTATCATCAAATACCTTTTATTATCTCTCCCATGGTTCACCATTAATGATTTTACCCATCAAATAAGCTTTACTAATTAATGATTAAGTTGTTTATCCTCTGGATTAAAATGACTCAGAACCAGCCTGAGGTAACAGTGTTACGGTACTGAGTTGATACAATCCTAACCAAAAGGGAAGGCTGTTTATTAGTTCATGGTGAGGCCAGGCAGCCCCATGACTGATAAAGATACAAATGTCCTTAGCTTTGTGATAAACTGAGGACCTCTGCCACCCCTTCCCATACCCTAGGGCTCCTGAACCCAAAGTACTTCTTCATTTTGACAGCAGAAAAACTGAATTTCACAATGAATTTCCTAAGGGCACCCCTTATTCCATGAAAGAGGTATTAAAAAAATAAAAAGATAATAGTAGCAAAGTAGCAACCACTTCTATACCCCACACTTACTATACATAGGCATTGTGCTAAGCACTTTACATATACAACCTCCTTTAATCTTTATCACAACTGTATGAGTTAGGAACTATCATTATCCCTATATTTGAAAGGCAAAACTGAGATGCACAAATATGATATACAGTTGTCTACGGACACACAGCTAATAAATGATGGAGCCAAAACTTGAGTCCAGATGATTCTGCCATCAGAGTTCATACGCTAAACCAACACATGATGGCACCTCCTAGAACTAGCAAAAGTTGCCATATGTCATTTATTCTTGTTTTCATTCATTTACTCGGTAAGAATTTACAATGGGCCAGGTTCTCCTCTCAAGAAATTCAGTCTTCTGAGAATGACAAATGAACACAATATTAAGCAGTATCCTCTAAGATTGTGGTACTGGTCCACGGCATGTTAGGGATCGGGCTGCAGAGTTCTGCCACCACCCTCCACCCATCCCTGGAAAAATCGTCTTCCATGAAACTTAGGGGAGAGAGGTGCAGAGCAGGAGGTGAGCAGCAGACAAGAAAAGGTTGGGGACCACTGCTCTGAGAGATGTAAGTTGAGAGTACTCTGGAAACAAGGGAGAGGGCACGCCCTATCACGTGAAGCCAGAAATGGGCATGGCTGTCAGGAGTTGCAGTGGACTGAATTCTTATGTCCCCCAAAATGCATATGTGGAAATCTATTCCCCAGTGTGACAGTATTAGGAAGTAAGGCCTTTGGTAGGTGATCCTCACTAATGAGATTAGTGCCCTTAGAAAGAGGCCCAAGAGAGATTCTTCATCTCTTTTACCATGTGAGGTTACAGTGAGAACACAGGCCCTCACTAGACACCAAATCTGCTAGCACCTTGATCTTGGACTTCAGAAACCCCAGAACTGTGGGAATTCAATTTCTGTTGTTTAAAAGCTACCCAGGCTGGGCGCGGTGGCTCACGCCTGTAATCCTAGCACTCTGGGAGACTGAGGCGGGCGGATTGCTCGAGGTCAGGAGTTCGAAACCAGCCTGAGCAAGAGTGAGACCCCGTCTCTATTATAAATAAAAAGAAATTAATTGGCCAACTAATATATATAGAAAAAAACAGCCCAGCATGGTGGCACATGCCTGTAGTCCCAGCTACTCGGGAGGCTGAGGCAGCAGGATTGCTTGAGCCCAGGAGTTTGAGGTTGCTGTGAGCTAGGCTGACGCCACGGCACTTGCTCTAGCCTGGGCAACAAAGTGAGACTCTGTCTCAAAAAATTAAAAAAAATTAAAAAATAATAAAAGCTACCCAGTTTATGGTATTTTGCTATAGCAGCCCAAACAGATTAAGACAGGAGTATACTGAATATAAAACAGCATTTCATCCCAAACAATGCCATTAGCATTAGCATTATTTGGATGATAGCTTGAATTTGGTAAGAATGTCTCTGAGAGTGGTTATTGCCACTCGATATTAATCAATGTAAAGGATCAAATGGAGGGGAAAGAATAATTTGCTATATTTATACTAAAAATAAAAACAGAACAATAAAGACAAGTTGATAACCAGAGAATCAAGAAATATCGCTGTTCTAAACTAGTATGTGGGTTTGTTTCACTGGATTGTATATTAAAGTTGTAGGAAAATGCTGGGTGCTGTGGTTTGTGCCAGTAGTCCCAGATACTCAGAAGGCTCAGGCAGCAAGATCACTTGAGCTCAGGAGTTCAAGGTTAGCCTAGGCAACAAAGTGAGATCTTATCTCCAAAAAATTTTAATAAAAATTAAAAAATAAAGTTCTAGGGGAAAATTAGATAAAATGATAGCCCCCCCCCAAGAAAAACCAGTCTAGACCTTAAAATAACTAGATATCTGGGAAGTTTGTTTTTAACCATGAAAAATTATTAGCAAAGTCAATAAAATATAAATTATAACTTATTTCCTAGAAAATTTCTTAGAGAATCTAAAAATGTTCATTAAAAGTAAAACCACACATTGAAAACTGAATCAGGCCGGGCGCGGTGGCTCAAGCCTGTAATCCTAGCTCTCTGGGAGGCCGAGGTGGGCGGATCCTTTGAGCTCAGGAGTTCGAGACCAGCCTGAGCAAGAGCGAGACCCCATCTCTACTATAAATAGAAAGAAATTAATTGGCCAACTAATATATATAGAAAAAATTAGCCGGGCATGGTGGCACATGCCTGTAGTCCCAGCTACTTGGGAGGCTGAGGCAGCAGGATTGCTTGAGCCCAGGAGTTTGAGGTTGCTGTGAGCTAGGCTGACGCCACGGCACTCACTCTAGCCTGGGCAATAAAGTGAGACTCTGTCTCCAAAAA
>VSMD01113603.1:0-23974 GCA_008750895.1 Mirza zaza
CTCCATCTCCGTTCTGCACCCCTGCCCGCGACCCCCGTGCCCCTCCCCATGCGTTCCGCCCCCGCCCCAGACCCGCCCGCGCCCGCCCGCCGCGTCCCTCCACCTCTATCTCGGTTCCGCGACCCCCGCCCCGGCTCCGCCCCGCCCCGCCCCTCCACCTCTATCTCGGTTCCGCGACCCCCGCCCCGGCTCCGCCCCGCCCCGCCCCGCCCCGCCCCGCAGACCGGCCCCGCCCCCTGCGCCCCGCCCCCTCCATCTCCGCTCTGCCCCCGCCCTCACCTGCGGGCTCGCGCGGGGCGGGGCGCGGGATGACGACGCGCGGACCCGCCCCCCGCTCGGCCGGTGCGTCGCCCCGCGGCCGCGATGGGGCCCGGCCCGGCGCGCGGGCGGCGGTGACCGGCCGGCATGGCCCGCGCGGGCGGCGGCGCGGGGGCGGCGGCGGCGCGGCCCGAGCCGTGGGAGCTGTCCCTGGAGGAGGTGCTGCGCGCCTACGAGCAGCCCATCAACGAGGAGCAGGCGTGGGCCGTGTGCTTCCAGGGCTGCCGCGGGCTGCGGGGCGCGCGGGGCCGGCGCCGCATCCGGGACACGGCGGACATCCTGCTGCGCAGGGACGGCTCGGTCGGCGCGCGGCCCGCGCCCGCGGGTGAGGCCGGCGGCGTCCCCGCCCCGCGCGCGGCCCCGGGCCCCTCCCTGCCCTCCGCGTCCCGGCCCGGGAGCCCCTCGCTCCGCCGGGGCCCGGAGCCCGCGATCCGGCCTGGGACGCCGCGCGCACCCGGACCCCTCTGCGGGCGCCCGGGTGCCTGCGGCCGGGCGCGCGGTCCCGGGGAGGGCTTGGCCCGGTCCAGAGCGCCGTCTGCGGGGTCGGCGAGCGCCCGGTTCTGCCCGTGCTTTGGGGCGTGCGGGCCTCGGGCTGCGTCTTTCCTGCCTGGGGACTCGTGGGGCGCGGACCCTGTTGCTCCTGTGCGGGCGGCGGCGCCGGGTACCCGCCGTTCCAGACCCGGGCGGGCGGGCGGGAGACGGAAACGTCCTCTCCGAGCCCGGGCTCCGCAGCGCAGGGTGGGTGGGGGCCGTGTGACACTCGGAATCCCGGCAGAACCGACACCAGTGTCCTGGGTTTCGTTGAGAGAGCGAGTAGGATGCGTAAAATTTGGAGGACGACCTGCTTCGGTTTCTACTCTTGGCCATCAGGGAGAGCCAATGATTAAAAACCCTTAAACGATATTTGAAGTCTATTCAGAATGGTGACTTTCAGTGATTATTTAGCCTCTTTCGTTTTCTTTTTGTTGTTGTTGTTTGTTTGTTTTTTTGAGAGAGTCTCACTCTGTTGCCCGGGCTAGAGTGAGTGCGGTGGCGTCAGCCTAGCTCACAGCAACCTCAGACTCCTGGGCTCAAGCAATCCTCCTGCCTCAGCCTCCCGTGTAGCTGGGACTACAGCCATGCGCCACCATGCCCGGCTAATTTTTTTCTATATATTTGTAGTTGGCCAATTAATTTTCTTTCTATTTTTAGTAGAGACAGGGGTCTCAGTCTTGCTCAGGCTGGTTTTGAACTCCTGATCTTGAGCGATACTCCTGCCTCGGCCTCCCAGAGTGTTAGGATGACAGCCATGAGCCACTGAGACCAGCCCCTATTTATCCTCTTTCTTTAAAAAAAAAAAAATAAGTTGCTTCTTCTCTGGAGACCAGCAGTGCCGGTGTGGGGCGTGTGATGATATTACTCAAAGCTGGTGCACTGTCCGGGAGCACAGAGACAGCCTGGCCTCCCTCCAGTGGGTTTGCAGAAACCCTCCGGAGCAGGCTTCTGGGGAGGCCTGGGAGGGACCAGGCCAGAACCAGACGGAAGCACCCACAGTGTCGTCAAAGCGAGGGGTCCTTGGCATTCAGAGTTTTCCTACGGAGAAAAGGAAATAAAATTTAAAAATAATTAATATTAATCAAACAAAAAAAATAATAAAAAAAAAATCGAGGGGTCCGCTGTCCCCACCTGGGGCCCTTGCTGTGTTTCCCCACCATGTCCTCCGTGCACCCAGCTCCAGCCTCCCTCCACACCCCTGCCTTTTGCTCCATTTTGCTCAAAAAGCACCGGTACCTTTGGCAGGTGAGAGCCCTCAGAGACCAGGCTCTCACGGTGTTGTTCTCAGCCCAGGTAAGCCAAGGCTTACTCAGGAAGTGGCAGGATCTGGCTCCAGGGGCTCCTGCTCTTCACCTGCTGCCATGCTGTCCTTCAGAGGCTGGGCCGGGAGGACAGATGCAGGACATCACCAGTGGGGCCCTGGGGGCCACGTGTTCACAGAGAGAGTCTCTCCTGTAGCTCTGTTATCCTCATTCCTGGGCTCCACCCCAGGTCTGGCTTCTGCCACCGCAGAGCAAGACAAGACCACAGTGAGCCTGCTTGGTCTGACTCTGATTTTTTTCTTTTTTTTTTTTGAGACAGAGTCTCACTCTGTTGCCCGGGCTAGAGTGCCATGGCGTCAGCCTAGGTCAGCCTAGCAACCTCCAACTCCTGGGCTCAAGCGATCCTCCTGCCTCAGCCTCCCGAGTAGCTGGGACTATAGCCATGCGCCACCATGCCCGGCTAATTTTTTCTATATATTTTTAGTTGGCCAATTAATTTCTTTCTATTTTTAGTAGAGATGGGGTCTCGCTTTTGCTCAGGCTGGTTTCGGAACTCCTGACCTTGATCGATCCTCCTGCCTCGGCCTCCCAGAGTGCTAGGATTACAGGCGTGAGCCACTGGGCCTGGTCTGACCCTCTGATTTTAAAGATGGGGAAACTGAGGCACCATGGTACGTGGTTTGCCACTGATCACAGCCGCTGGTTAACACTGAGCACAGGACAAGCATGTTTCCTGTTGGTACTCTCTGAAGAGGGCTATCCGGAGTAGCGGTGTGCCAGTTCCTTCCACCCCTCTGCTCCCAGGGTCGCATGGACTTGGCCTCAATTCCTGGCTGGGTTCGCAGCTCAGGTGGGCGCCGTTGAAGGTCTGTGTTGACCTTTAGGGGTAGGTGCAGCTCGTGGTGTCAGGGAGCCAGTTTCACTTTCTATCCAGTAAGATCTTTGGTTTCTGTTCATAAACATCTCTCAAAAAGGTGAACTTGCTGCCTCTTTAAGGATCAAGGAAAATATATTAACTTGAACTTTCTCTTCTGTCCTTGTTGAAATTCCATGAATTAGCAAAAACTTTAGATCAACTTTCTCCCCAAAGGGGGCTAATTCAGCGTTTCCCTGGGTCTTGAGCGATTAGTAAATTCACTAGAAGATGTATGTGTGTTTTTTCCTGTAAATAACAATCAAGACAATGTCCACATTTCACTTGTCAGCTTTTTAGTCTCAGCTTTTTATGCCAATTGAATTTCTCAACTTATTGTATCAGGCTGTCAGTAGCTGTCATCTTCTGCTAAGTGCATCTAGGCAGTAAGTAAATGTTTAAAATAACTTTGAAAAAAACCCAACAAACTAAACCATATTTTGGAGGATGAATAATATTATCTTAGCATACAAGTGGTAATACTTCTCATTTCTAAGCTAAAATTAGAAAAAATGACTGGAATACATTTCCTAATCTTTAATTTGAAGACTTCATAACTGCCATACTGCTTGGAAGCCTTATTTTTTTTTTTAGGAGTCAGGGTCTCACTCTGTCCCCCTGGGTAGAGTACAGTGGTGTGATCATAGCTCACAGCAACCTCAAACTCCTGGGCTCAAGCGATCCTCCTGCCTCAGCCTCCTGAGTAGCTGGGACTAAAGGCACATGCCACCACAGCCAGCTGATGTTTTTTGTTTTATTTTTTGTAGAGATGGCGTCTTGCTGTGTTGCCCAAGCTGGTCTCAAAATCCTGGCCTCAAGCAATCCCCCAGCCTCAGCCTCCCAGAGTGCTGGTACTACAGGCAAGAGCCACTGCACCTGGCTTGGGAAGCCTTTTTTGAAAGTGGGAAAATGGGCCTGGGCTAGTGGCTCACTCCTGTAATTCTACCACTCTGGGAGGCTAAGGTGGGAGGATCATTTGAAGTCAGGCGTGCGCCACCAAGCCCAGATAATTTTTTTTTTTTTGGCTTTTATATCATTCATAATTTAAACATTTTTTTTTTTATTTTAGCGTATGATGGGGGTACAAGTGTTAAAGTTACATATATTGCCCATGCCCCCCTCCCCCCTCGAGTAAGAGCTTCAAGCATGTCCATCCCCCAAACGTTGCATATCTTACTGGTTGTGGTTGTGTATACCCATCCCTTCCTACCCCCTCCCACCCTCCTGACAAATGTTACTTCTATATCTCCACTTAGGTGTTGATCTGTTAATACCAATTTGCTGGTGAGTATATGTGGTGCTGGTTTTTCCATTCTTGAGATACTTCACTTAGTAGAATGGGTTCCAGCTGTATCCAGGAATATACAAGAGGTGCTATATCACCATTGTTTCTTTTTTTTTCTTTTCTTTTCTTTTTTCTTTTTTGAGACAGAGTCTCGCTTTGTTGCCCAGGCTAGGGTGAGTGCCGTGGCGTCAGCCTAGCTCACAGCAACCTCAAACTCCTGGGCTCAAGCGATCCTCCTGCCTCAGCCTCCCGAGTAGCTGGGACTACAGGCATGCGCCACCATGCCTGGCTAATTTTTTCTACATATATTAGTTGGCCAATTAATTTCTTTCTATTTATAGTAGAGACGGAGTCTCGCTCTTGCTCAGGCTGGTCTCGAACTCCTGACCTTGAGCAATCCGCCTTGGCCTCCCAGAGTGCTAGGATTACAGGCGTGAGCCACCGCGCCCGGCCTCACCATTGTTTCTTAAAGCTGAGTAGTATTCCATGGTATACATATACCACATTTTATTAATCCACTCATTAATTGATGGGCACTTGGGTTGTTTCCACAGCTTTGCAATTGTGAATTGTGCTGCTATAAACATTTGAGTGCATGTGTCTTTTTCATAAAGTGTCTTTTGATCTTTTGGGTAGATGCCCAGTAGGGGAATTGCTGAATCAAATGGTAGATCTACTTGTATAGCTTTGAGGTATTTCCATATTGCTTTCCACAGAGGTTGAACTAGTTTGCAGTCCCACCACCAGTGTGGGAGTGTTCCTCTTTATCCGCATCCACGCCAGCATTTGTTGTTTGGGGACTTTTTGATAAAGGCCATTTTCACTGGAGTTAAGTGATATCTCATTGTGGTTTTGATTTGCATTTCCCTGACGATTAGAGATGCTGAACATTTTTTCGTAAGTTTGTTGGCCATTATTCTGTCTTCTTTTGAGAAATTTCTGTTCATGTCCTTTGCCCATTTTGTGATAGCGTTGTTTGATTTTTTCTTGCTGATTTTCCTGAGTTCTAAATAGATTCTAGTTATCAGTCCTTTATCAGATGTGTAGCTTGCAAAAATTTTCTCCCATTCTGTGGGTTGTCTATTTGCTCTCTTGACAGTTTCTTTGGCTGTGCAGAAGCTTTTTGATTTGATCATGTCCCATTTGTTTATTTTTGTTGCTGTTGTGATTGCCGTTGGGGTTTTCTTCATAAATTCTTTGCCTAGGCCAATGACTAGAAGAGTATTTCCAACATTTTCCTCTAGAATTCTAATAGTTTCACACCTAAGGTTCAAGTCTGTTACCCAGCGTGAGTTGATTTTTGTGAGAAGTGAAAGGTATGGGTCTTGTTTCAGTCTTCTACATGTGGCTATCCAGTTTTCCCTGCACCATTTATTGAATAAGGATTCTTTTCCCCAGTGTATGTTTTTGTCTGTTTTTGTCAGTGTATGTTTTGTCAAAGATTAGTTGGCTATATGAGGATGGTTTTATATCTGGGTTCTCTGTTCTGTTCCACTGGTCAATGTCCCTGTTCTTGTGCCAGTAAAAAGCTGTTTTAATAATTTTTCTATTTTATATTTTTGAGACAGAGTCTCACTGTGTTGCCCGGGCTAGAGTGCCGTGGCATCAGCCTAGCTCACAGCAACCTCAAACTCCTGGGCTCAAGCAATCTTCCTGTCTCAGCCTCCTGAGTAGCTGGGACTATAGGCATGCGCCACCATGCCCAGCTAATTTTTTCTATATATTTTTAGTTGGCCAATTAATTTCTTTCTATTTATAGTAGAGATGGAGTCTCGCTCTTGCTCAGGCTGGTTTCGAACTCCTGATCTTGAACGCCTCAGCCTTCCAGAATACCAGGATCACAGGTGTGAGCCACCACACCCGGCCAATTTCTCTGTTTTAAGCAGAGATGGGGTCTCATCCTGCTCAGGCTGGTCTTGAACTCCTGACCTCAAGTGATTCCTGCTGCCTTGGGCTGCCAGGGTGCAACAATTACAGGTGTGAGCCACCTCGCCCGGCCCCAGGCCCATTTCTTTCTTTTTTTTTCTTTTTTTTTTAATTTTACTGATGGCTCTAGTTTATTCCCTCCCAAAAGACCAATGGCAACCAAATGAAGTAATTAACATAACCTCAAGATTTTATTGTCTTCATAATAAACAAAAGACGCTTAGAACTATATCACTTGGCCCTTTCTCTTCTTATCTCCTCCCAGTTCGAAATGCTTACATCTCTTAATAGCTAGCATTCACTTAGCTCTGCAGTTGGGCTCGACACACTCAAGCCTCAGCACAATTTTCTTTGTAGTTTTAGCCTTTTTCCGGAAAATCGGCTTAGTCTGGCCACCATAGCCACTCTGCTTCCTATCATAACGCCGCTTTCCCTGGGCGTACAGAGAATCCTTGCCCTTCTTGTACTGTGTCACTTTGTAGGGTTGGTGCTCGTCACATTTCTTATAGAAAGTCAGGCGGGTTTTAGGAACGTTCACCATGTTCGCGTGTGCACTATCGGCAATGAAAGCCCCAGGCCCGTTTCTTGATATAAAACGTCCTCCATCCCCGGGCAGGCCCACTCAGGAAACAGAAGCCAGGGCTCAGGAAGCTGGATGGGGTGTGGCGGGCACCTGGCCACTGTGTGTGCGGGAGGGGGTGGGGGTGGGTCCAGGTGCGACCTGGGTGTGCCGGTGTGCCACCTGGGTGTGTCTGTGTGTGAGCCAGTTGTGTCGTAGATAAAATTCCCCGGTTTAGTCTCACCTCTGGGCAAGGGTCACGGCGCAGGGAGGTATCCTCCAGCAACGTGCTTCCTCTTCCTAGACACCTGCGAAACTGCCGTGCCCGGGGCTGGCCGTCTAAGTGTCACCCTTGTGACTGTTTGGGCTGGCCCCAGCCTGGCCGGTCGTTTGCACGTTCCGTGCTTTTAGGAGGCGGCTTTGAATCTCAAGGGGTTCTTGGGGTCCCTGTGGGGCTCTTGAGGTTTGGTTCACACAGCCCCCACCTCACTGCCACCTCTGGGCTCTTCCGAGCCCAACCTGCCACCACCCTGGTATCCACGAAGAATGGTGTCTCTGTCCCACACAGGACACAATCACCTGTGTCTTTTTTTTTTTTTTTTGAGACAGAGTCTCACTTTGTTGCCCAGGCTAGAGTGAGTGCCATGGCGTCACCCTAGCTCACAGCAACCTCAATCTCCTGGGCTCAAGCGATCCTACTGCCTCAGCCTCCCAAGTAGCTGGGACTACAGGCATTCGCCACCATGCCCGGCTAATTTTTTGTATATATATATTTTTGTATATATATTTCAATTAATTTCTATTTTTAGTAGAGACGGGGTCTCACTCAGGGTGGTTTCAAACTCCTGAACTTGAGCAATCCGCCCGCCTCGGCCTCCCAGAGGGCTAGGATTACAGGCTTGAGCCACCACGCCCAGCCTTTTTTTTTTTTTTTGAGACAAGAGTCTCACTCTGTTGCCCAGGCTAGAGTGCCATGGCGTCAGCCTAGCTCACAGCAACCTCAGACTCCTGAGCTCAAGCGATCCTCCTGCCTCAGCTTCCCGAGTAGCTGGGACTAGAGGCACCACCACGCCTGGCTAATTTTTAAAATGTTTTTGTAGAGACGGGGTCTCACTATGTTGCCCAGGCTGGTTTCCAACTCCTGGACTCAGGCAATCCTCCCACCTCGGCCTCCCAGAGTGCTGGGATTACAGGTGCGAGCCACCATGCCTGGCCGCCTCCATGCTTCCTTCCATCATATTTCTGATGTATTTGAAGGACATCGTAGAGATCAGGATACTTCCCCTAAATAGTTCAGCGTATGCGTGATTAACTAGAATTCAGTACTGAAATTTAATATGATGATATGCATGAATCCTAAGTGAACATTCACTGATAAGTCTCTGTCACCTTTGCCACGAGGGCCCTGCCACACCTGGGAGCTGCGAGAAACGAGCCCCCCACTCCGTCCCCTCATCCCCTACCCCATATCCCAGGCCAGCAGATCTCTGCAGCGTCCAGGAATCCGTTTCCAAAGCTGTCTGGTGCCTCAGTTGCCACGAAAGTTCTGGAATGGTGGTTCCTCTTACACTTGAGCAGGGTCCCATTTCACTGGTGGGCTTACGGGACTCTGTCTCAAAAAAATAAAAAAAAACATGCAGGCCGAGCGTGGTGGCTCCCGCCTGTAATCCTAGCACTCTGGGAGGCTGAGGTGGGCAGATTGCTCGAGGTCAGGAGTTTGAAACCAGCCTAAGCAAGAGTGAGACCCCATCTCTACTATAAATAGAAAGAAATTAATTGGCCAACTAATATATATAGAAAAAATTAGCCGGGCATGGTGGTGCATGCCTGTGGTCCCAGCTACTCGGTAGGCTGAGGCAGGAGGATTGCTTGAGCCCAGGAGTGTGAGGTTGCTGTGAGCTAGGCTGATGCCACGGCACTCACTCTAGCCTGGGCAACAGAGTGAGACTCTGTCTCAAAAAAAAGAAAATGCAGAGGGTCAGCCAGTGCTGCTCAGGTGTGCAGGGCCATGCTTTGGCTACACCCATCTCCCTGACCGGGGTCCCCTGGAACATTGGTGCCTAGGGGGCTGGAGACTCTTGCCAGAAGGAAGCTGCCGTTGGAGTCCCGAGTGGAGCGTGTGTGTTCATGGAGAAGTGGGTGGAGAGGGAACGCAGGAGTCCACACTGCAGGCACACGCATCCCTTTGACCCAGAGAGCTCCGTGTGCCAAACACACACAGACTTCCTGGTTTCGGGCAGGCCTTTCCCCTCTGGGCTTCGGTTACCTGCCCTCACCAGTCTGTTTTCAAAGGCTGATGCTTCCTGATGTAGGGTGTCAAGTTTTAAAAATTAATTTCTTGACAGTGGAACAAGCATATATTTACAACTTATTATTATTTTGAGACAGAGTCTCACTCTGTTGCCCGGGCTAGAGTGCCGTGGTGTCAGCCTAGCTCACAGCAACTCCTGGGCTCAAGCGATCCTCCTGCCTCAGCCTCCCAAGTAGCTGGGACTACAGGCATGCGCCACCATGCCCGGCTAATTTTTTCTATATATTTTTAGTTGGCCAATTAATTTTTTTTTTTTTTTTTTTTTTGAGACAGAGTCTCACTTTGTTGCCTGGGCTAGAGTGAGTGCCGTGGCGTCAGCCTAGCTCACAGCAACCTCCAACTCCTGGGCTCAAGAGATCCTCCTGCCTCAGCCTCCCGAGTAGCTGGGACTACAGGCATGCGCCACCATGCCTGGCTAATTTTTTCTATATATATTAGTTGGGCAATTAATTTGTTTCTATTTATAGTAGAGACGGGGTCTCGCTCTTGCTCAGGCTGGTTTCGAACTCCTGACCTGGAGCAATCCTCCTACCTCGGCCTCCCGGAGTGCTAGGATTACAGGCGTGAGCCGCCTCGCCCTGCCGACACAGCACTGTTTCAAAGACATGTCTGAGCGTCTTGATTCCTCCTCGTCTGTTATTTCATGCAAAAGGAAACAGTGGCTCTGCTTTTGTCCTGGAGAGGCTTGGACTTCCCTCCAGGGAGAAGCAAGCGCTCGGGGTATCTTAGCCCTAAGTAGAGGTCGGGATGCTGCTGGTGGGAACCAGGTGTCCCGGTCCTGGCTCCCGGCTCCACATGGCTTTAACTGACCTAATGACAACTCCCCGGTCCTCACCGCCTCGTCTGCCCTCCCCTGCAGGGAGTTTTTAAAGCAAGCAAAAGACCGTTTGCACAATCCTGTGCGACCACATTGGTGACAAGTTCGTGGTAGCTCTATGCAGTTGTATCTGGGAGGTTCCAGGTGGGTGGTCAGGAAACTGTGCTCTGGGGTCTGGCAGTGCTGGGGAGGGGTGGTGGTGGCCCGTCTTGGCCATGTACTAGCTGCGTGGTCTTGGGTGAGTTTCTCAATCTGCCTGAGCCTCGGTTTCCTCATCTGTAACCAGGGAATCACGGCACCAGCCTCCGCGAGTAGCGGTGCAGATTGAGGCCACAGTAATTCACTTGCCGGTTTTGCGTCATCCGAGCAAAGAGTTCCAGGCTCAGCCTCCATCAGCCCCCGAATCTCACCGAGCTGCAGTTTTCTCATCAACGCCCAAAGACCCCCCACATCCTTGCCACGTAAAGTGCAATCAGATTCACGAACACTTGATTCTGGCGTGTTTTTGTTAACGTGTGGACTGTTTAAGCCAGGGTCGCACACATTAAAAGCATTCCAACCAGAAAGTGTCCATGATCTGAGGACCCTGATGGGAACTGCTCCGTCTGTGAGTGCCGGTCACCGGTTAGCCCTTCCTGGACACCAAGGTGACTCGGGGCACTGGGCTCTTGCAGGAAACACTTTGTCTTGGGTCTGATTTCGTGCCCAACGCAGGCCAGGGGCCACATAGGCCCTGGGGACACCAGTCCTTCCACAGTGCCCTGCTTGCTGTGCACTTTTTAAGTCCACTGATGGTGGGGAGTGGATTGTTTTCCATTATTTTAATGGATCTGCCCAGTATAGACGCCCTTTATCTTTGGCAATCTTCCTGGTTCTTGATGGCATTTTGAAAATATTTGCGGCGTTAGCAGGTTCACTTAGCAGACAATTTCATGTTTGGTTTTTTTTTTTTTTTTTTTGAGACAGAGTCTCACTCTGTTGCCCGGGCTAGAGTGCTGTGGCATCAGCCTAGCTCACAGCAACCTCAAACTCCTGGGCTCAAGCAATCCTCCTGCCTTAGCCTCCTGAGTAGCTGGGACTACAGGCATGTGCCACCATGCCTGGCTAATTTTTTCTATATACTTTTAGTTGGCCAATTAATTTCTTTCCATTTTTTAGTAGAGACGGGGTCTCGCTCTTTCTCAGGCTGATTTTGTACTCCTGACCTTGGGCGATCTCCTTGCCTTGGCCTCCCAGAGTGCTAGGATTATAGGCGTGAGCCACTACGCCCAGCCAATTTTTTTTTTTTTTTTTTAAATCTCACCTCATTCCAGAAACAATCTAAGGCAGCTGAAGTTCACATCCTAACACAGTTCTGCCCGAGTGCTTAAGTCAAGGAAGGTTGTATCAGTGGGTGGATTTTCCGCAACTCACCCACCATGAAATCTTGGGAGGCTCTGGCAGGGAAGGGGCTTGGGGCTTGGCTGGGAGAACAGATTCTGGGTTCCCTGGCCTGACCTCGTTCCTGGCACACCACTGACCAGCTGGGATACCTTGTGGGCCTCCCTTTCCTCATCTGTGAAGTGGGTACAGAATAGCCTACCTCCAGGGGTGTGTGCGGGTGACGTGAGCGCCCACTGCTTGGCGTCCCTCAGTGCCTTGTTTAAATGAATAAAATACGTAAGAGTCTGGCTTCCATCTGCACCTCAACCTGGGACTCATTATCCCAGAGGTGCTAACAGTCTGGCGGGGGGGGAATCCCCAAATCTCGGGATTTGTGGTCAGCTGCTGACATACGTGGTTCAGCTGCTAGGAGCTCTGCAGCAAAGCCTGCCACTGAGCCACGGTTTTTCATCTGACTGTGCTGTGATTTCAGGGTGCACAGCCTCAGGTCTAGGCAATCGGAGCGTCTCACTGCATACCATGGCGTCTTTCCTGCCGATGCGACTGAGCTAAGGCGCTCTCTGGCCCCGTCCTCTTGCTGCTTCTCAGGCTCTTCACCAGCCCAGCCTCCCTGGGGGCAGATTCCTGAGCCGGGGTGGGGGGGGGGGGCTGCCTGTCCCTTCTGAGCGTTCACTGCAGACTGGCCCTGCAGAGTGGCCGCAGTCTGTCAGCACCAGCCCTCTGCGGGCAGGGCCCTCAATGCTCTCCTGGCCCCCGCACCCTGGCGTCTTGCCCAGAGCTGGCCGGCGCTGGGTCTTGTAGATGTCCCTTCAAATGACAAAGTGGCTTGGCCTGTTGTAAACTTCCTGGGGTTCTGACAGAGACTTTGGGGATGTGCTGTCACATCCATGGGGGGGCAGGCAGGTGGACAGCACCGTCCCCCAGAGTCCCTGGTGACATCAGCACACACCTTGACTCTCTCTCTTCTCTTACAGAGCCATCAACCATGGTGCCACCAGCCAGCTCAGAAGCCCAGGTATTTTTTAACACAATTTCAAAGATTAAGTTGATACGTATTAAAACCTGCCCGTATCCTGCAATATAAAGTATATAAAGTTGCGCAATTGGTTCAGCGAGGCATGGCACAGATAAAACACTCAAGGGCTTCACTGAAGGGGCTTGATGAAGAAGCTGTTCACGGAAGGCGGACGGTGGGGAGCCCGCTGGTGTCAGGGCCTCATGACCCCCCGGGAGCCATCCCAGTCTGGGCGCTCGGAGAAGAGGGGCAGCTGCACCAGCCGAAACTGGCGTCTGCAGGGTGGACCCCCAGGGTAAAGGGTGCATTTCAGGGGCAGAGAGGAAAATGAGTCCAATGACCCAATGCCCGGAAGGCCCCACCCCCAAAACTTTCCCATCACAACAGGGCGTCTTCGGGTATCCCCGCCTTTCCTACCCACCCACCCTGAGGTGATGTCTTGAATTTCATGGTTTCTCGTTCTGCCTTTTTATTATTTTATTATTTTATTTATTTATTTTTTGAGACAGAGTCTTGCTCTGTCGCCCAGGCTAGAGTGCCGTGGCGTCAACCTACCTCACAGCAACCTCAAACTCCTGGGCTCAAGCGATCCTCCTGCCTCAGCCTCCCGAGTAGCTGGGACTACAGGCATGCGCCACCATGCCCAGCTATCTACTGCCTTTTTAAAAGCATAGCTTTATCACAATACCAATTGGTTGACTGATTAACAGAGTCTCACTTTGTTGCTCCAGCTAGAGTGCTGTGGCCTCATCATTGTTCACAGCAACCTCAAACCCCGGGGCTCAAGGAATTCCTCCTGCCTCAGCCTCCCGAGTAGCTGGGACTACAGGTGTGCGCCACCACGCCTGGCTAATTTTTCTATCTTTAGTAGAGACGGGGTCTCGATCTTGCTCAGGCTGGTCTCTTGATCCTCCTGCCTCGGCCTCCCAGAGCGCTGGGATTTCAGGCGTGAGCCACCTGTGCCCAGCCCATAATAACTATTTATGTCTTAATCACAGTGGCATGCCAAGCGTGGGTGTGGGCCACAGACCAGTAGAGGATACGTAGTCTGTTGTTGAGAATTTTGAAAACAGTCACACCAGCCCAAAGCTTGTGTTTTTTCTCGTCACCACATGCAGCACTTAACAGTGTTGGTGACAGACACCCCCCCCCAGCTTGGATGCTGGCCTTGGAACAGCTCCCTGGGAGGGTTACCTGTGGCTCTCTGAAGCTGGTGTCCTGCTGTGTGTGGTGTCCTGGAGGTGGGTGGGGAGGACACACAGGCTCATTTGCATTGCTGTGTCTGACTGGCAGCTGTCCTAGTCATCACTGCCTCATGTTTGCTTCCCCAAAGTCCAGTACACCTAGGGCTGGGAGGCCAGCTGGGCCCTGCTGCCCACAGTCCCCAGATGGAGGTGTAGTTGCTGCCTGCCACCCTGAAGACTTCCCAAAGGGGCCAGTTATTTTTGTTTGTTTGTTTGTTTGTTTTTTAAACAGAGTCTCATTCTGTTGCCCAGGCTAGAATGCTGTGGTGTCAGCCTAGCTCACATCAACCTCAAACTCCTGGGCTCAGGCGATCCTCCTGCCTCGGCCTCC
Source organism: Mirza zaza (assembly GCA_008750895.1). Lineage (NCBI taxonomy): Eukaryota > Metazoa > Chordata > Mammalia > Primates > Cheirogaleidae > Mirza > Mirza zaza. The sequence continues at coordinate 13,899 of VSMD01113603.1, forward strand.
CGAGTAGCTGGGACTACAGGCATGTGCCACCATGCCCGGCTAATTTTTGTATATATTTTTAGTTGTCCATCTAATTTCTTTCTATTTTTAGTAGAGACGGGGTCTCTCTCTTGCTCAGGCTATATATATTAGTTGCCCAATTAATTTCTTTCTATTTATAGTAGAGATGGGGGTCTCGCTCATGCTCAGGCTGGTCTCGAACTCCTAAGCTCAAACGATCCGCCCACCTCGGCCTCCCAGAGTGCTAGGATTACAGGCCTGAGCCACCACACCCGGCCAGGAGCCTGTTATTATATACACCTTTAAAATATTTGCAGAGATCTTTGTGTGGACTCTTGTTGTTCTTAGAGGCCCATAAGTTCTCCTGCTGGCCCTGTCATGAGAAAATAGGGCAGGGAGCTCACTCCTGGGCTCTGTGGCCTGCACAGCCCCCGCAGTCCCTGGGCAGGCAGGTGTGGGGCCAGGGCTGTCTGCACCTGCTGGGCGGGCAGGGCTGGGGTCCTGAGACTGGCAGCTGCCCAGGTGTGTTCTTATGGGAAACAAGCATTCTTTGCCTTCCAGAGAAAGTTTCCAGTGACTTGGGGCACAGAACTGCTTTTATTGAAGCAGCTATCAGATAAGAAGCTCGGGTTGGAGTTAACTCCTTCACTGCCATGGTGCCAGCTCAGGCATGTGACAGGAAAGAGGGGGGAAGGGCAGGTCTGGGAGCTACCTGTGCTTGTACCAGGGGAAAGCAGGGCACAGAGGGTAGTTGAGCATATACATGTTGGCATCTCCCAAATGCCTTCCACAGAACCACCGGTTACTTGGGGTGTTATTGGTGGATTGCAAGAATAGGGTTTCCTGCCAAGTAAAACTAAGAAATGCTGAGTTAAGAGGTCTCTACTGTGAGACTATATATTTTTAATGTGCTTTCACAAAACTTATGGAGAATTTTTGAAGCATAGGCAGAGAAAGTAGAAAAATAGCCTTGTGGAGCCAAGGTAAGCTCCAGTGGTTACTAAGTTACAAGCGTGGCCACCACCCTCTCTCTACCCACACCCCTACTCAGATAGGATTGTCTTTTAGGGTTTTTTTTGTTTGTTTTTCAGGTCGGAATTATATACGTTGAAAAGTTACATGCACTTAAGAGTATTTAAGTGAGGGGACATCATGTTTTACAAGCGTCAGGCTTTACTACATAGAGTTAAGCAATTCCCAGCAGCATCTATTGAATCCGCTAGTCTTTCTCCTTCCACATAAAATACACTGTTGTATTCCATGAAAGGCTCATAGTTAGCCAGGTTGTCTTTTTTTTTTTTTTAAATCAGCTTCATCGGGGTATATTTACGTACAGTAAAATGCACACACTTTAAGGGGGCCATTTGATGAGTTTTGACCAACACCATAATCGAGATACAGACCTGTTCTGTCACCCCAAATTTCCCTGTGTTCCTTCCAGTCCTGCACCCACCCTGGCTCAGGCAACCCCTGCCCTGCCCTCTGTTGCTATAGATTAGGTTTGTCTCGCTTGGAGTTTCAAGCAAACGAACCGCGTAGCATGAAGGCATTGGCTGCTGCCATTCAGCGTCGTGGGGGGTTCACGCCCTTTGAAAGCCCCGTGGAATTGCACCCTAAGGAGGGGCCACATGTGTGCTCATCCATCGCTGAAGAACGTTTAGACTGCTCCAGGTCTGGGCGTCGTGAGCATCCCAGTCTTGCATGGATTTGCCTTTTCTCTTGGCTACATACCAGGGTAGGAGGAGTCTCGTGACAGGTGCACACTCGGTTTTAGAGTTTGCCAGGCTGTTTTCCAAAGTGTGCTATCTGCGGGCCTGACACAGTGGCTCACGTTTGTAATCCTAGCACTCTGTGAGGCCGAGGCAAGGGGATCACTCAAGGTGAGGACTTCAAGACCACCCTGAGCAAGAGCGAGACCCCGTCTCTGCTAAAAATAGAAAGAAATTAATTGGCCAACTAAAAATATATAGAAAAAATTAGCCGGGCATGGTGGCGCATGCCTGTAGTCCCAGTTACTGGGGAGGCTGAGGCAGGAGTATCTAAAAATAGAAAGAAATTAATTGGCCACCTAAAAATATATAGAAAAAATTAGACGGGCATGGTGGCGCATGCCTGTAGTTCCAGCTACTGGGGAGGCTGAGGCAGGAGGATCACTTGAGCCGAGGAGTTTGAGGTTGCTGTGGGCTGATGCCACGGCACTCTAGCTCGGGCAACAGAGTGAGACTCTGTCTCAAAAAAAAAAGAAAAAAAACAAAGTGTGCTGTCTGGGGAACGTCCTGTTGCTCAGGTCCCTGCCTTGGTTGCACCATGGCCTGTCCCCTCCGGAAGGAGCGCTGGCTGTTTCCCTGTCCCCGGTGTGAGCTGTGTTGGCACGATGGCTCCCTCTCCACTCCTGGCCTGCCACTTGGACCAGCCACTGTCCCCCCGAGCCTCTGCCCGCCTTGAGCGCTCCTGGCCCCCCGTGACTGTCCATCCCCCCGTCCCACAGATGGTGCAGTCGCTGGGCTTCGCCATCTACCGCGCCCTGGACTGGGGGCTGGACGAGAGCGAGGAGCGCGAGCTCAGCCCGCAGCTGGAGCGCCTCATCGACCTCATGGCCAACAGCGACTCCGAGGACGGCAGCTGCGCGGCGGCAGACGAGGGCTACGGAGGCCCCGAGGAGGAGGAGGAAGCCGAAGGCGGGCCCCGCGCCGTGCGCACCTTCGCCCAGGCCATGCGGCTCTGCGCGGCGCGCCTGACCGACCCGCGGGGCGCGCGGGCGCACTACCAGGCCGTGTGCCGCGCGCTCTTCGTGGAGACGCTGGAGCTGCAGGCCTTCCTGGCCAGGGTCCGGGAAGCCAAGGAGGTGAGTGTAGGAGAGGGGAGAGGAGTGGAGGGCAGGGCCGGGTGGGGCCGGCACATGCGGGGCAGGAGTGGATGGGGAGTCCCAGGGGAGGGCGCGGGGCCAAGGCGGCGCTTATGTGCACGTGCGCCTGTCCGGGGACCAGGCAGGGCCGTCTGTCTGTCTCTCCGTCTGCCGAGCAGAGTCCGTCCTCAGCGCAGTCTCTGCCACTTTCAGGGGGGCAGCCGTAACTCGACCGTCTGCCCTCTGTGCAGACACTTTATACGTTTTTTTCTTTTTCTTTTTTTGAGACAGGGTCTCACTCTGTTGCCCAGGCTAGAGTGAGTGCCTTGGCGTCAGCCTCGCTCACAGCAACCTCAAACTCCTGGGCTCAAGCGATCCTCCTGCCTCCGCCTCCCGAGTAAGCTGGGACTACAGGCATGCACCACCATGCCCGGCTAATTTTTTCTATATATTTTTAGTTGGCCAATTAATTTCTTTCTATTTTTAGTAGAGGCGGGTTCTCACTCTTGCTCAGGCTGGTTTCGAACTCCTGAGCTCAAATGATCCACCCACCTTGGCCTCCCAGATTGCTGGGATTACAGGCGTGAGCCACCGCACCTGGCCTGTCCCAGCCCTTTGTGGACCTGAATTAGGAGCTGACTGTCCCCTCCGTGGGCTCTCAGGCTCTCCCTGGAGGAGCTGGTATGTCTCCATGAGGTGAGGTCTGTGTGGACCTCCCCTCAGTGTCTTGCAGATGAGGAAATGGGGCCTTGGAAAGGCTGCGGCTTTGCTTCACTCTCTTGCTTAGGTGCAGAAGGTGTATTTTTTTTTTTTTTTTTTTTTTGAGGCAGAGTCTCACTCTATTGCCCTGGCTACAGTGCCGTGGCGTCACTCTAGCTCACAGCAACCTCAAACTCCTGGGCTCAAGTGATCCTCCTGCCTCAGCCTCCCGAGTAGCTGGGACTACAGGCGTGTGCCACCATGCCCGGCTGATTTTTTCTATTTTTAGTAGAGACGGGGTCTCGCTCTTGCTCAGGCTGGTCTCGAACTCCTGAGCTCAAGCGGCCCGCCCGCCTCGGCCTCCCAGAGTGCTGGGATCTCAGGCGTGAGCCACCGCTCCCCGTCAACACCCACCCCTTTCACACAAGGCACACCTGTGACCGTTTCTGGACGTGTTGCATCCGCCCCATTCACTAATTCACCCGGCGCTGAAGGACCTAGCAGGGGCTGTGCCGTTCTGGGTCCCAGGCGCTGATCAGAGAAGTGTCTGAATGCAGAACCCCGGCTAGGCTCACGTGTTGGGAGGCAGCTGTGGTGCGCCGAGAGGGCATGAGCACATGTCCCGCCCGCGCACACCTGTCACTGAGACCTGATGGGATGGTGGAGCTCGCACACCTGTGCTGCCACCTGTGGAGGACATGGTGCCTCACTGGAGTCCCTGGATCAGGATGCAGAAGGTGCCACGTGGAGTTAGGCTCTAGCCTGTCCTTACCTGAGAGAAGCTGTCAGAGGAAGCAGATAGGACACCGAGTGCCCTGTGTGGTTCCACGGCTGATGACTTGGTTTCCCCAGAGACCTTTCTGAGCCCTGAAGCCTGAGCCGAAATGCTCACGGGTCCCTTTTTTAGCTGGTTGAGTGGCAGCCCCTGTGTTGAGGAGGTGTCACCTGGTCGGCAGGGCCAGAGGTCTCAGGCCTGCATCGGCCTTCCTCCTGACTCAATGGAGTCTGTGGTCGCAGATGCTGCAGAAGCTTCGCGAGGACGAGCCCCAGGTGGAGAAGCCGCAGGTGGAGCTCGACAGCCTGGGTCACACGGACTGGGTAAGACTGGGCTCCTGACCTGGGAGCAGGCAGCCCAAGCGCGAGGAGGGCCCTGGAGCCCTGCCCTGGCCTGAGCGTGTTTTCTCCTCCTCCTCCTCTCGGGGCCAGGCCCGGCTGTGGGTCCAGCTTATGCGGGAGCTCCGCCACGGGGTGAAGCTCAAGAAGGTGCAGGAGCAGGAGTTCAACCCGCTCCCCACCGAGTTCCAGCTCACTCCCTTCGAGATGCTGATGCAGGACATCCGGGCACGGAACTACAAGCTGCGCAAGGTCATGGTGAGTGGGCTGCCGCTGCCGCCACCCTCCCCATGGTGGACCAGGTCCCTGTTGCTGTCCCAGGCACTGGCTGCAGAGGATGAGGAAGGCAGACACGGCGCACGTAGCCCAGGACAAGGTCATGTCGGGGACAGCATAACAAGGCAAGAAAAGGGGAGATAGAAGGTTCCGGAAGACCAGGGATGGCTCCCGGAGAAGGAGCCACAAGAGCTGAGGCAGCAGGATCTTTTGTTTTTGTTTTTTGTTTTTTTTGAGACAGAGTCTCACTGTGTTGCCCAGGCTAGAGTGAGTGCTGTGGCGTCAGCCTAGCTCACAGCAACCTCAAACTCCTGGGCTCAAGCAATCCTCCTGCCTCAGCCTCCCGAGTAGCTGGGACTACAGGCATGCGCCACCATGCCCGGCTAATTTTTCTTTCTATATATATTAGTTGGCCAATTAATTTCTTTCTATTTATAGTAGAGACGGGGTCTCGCTTTTGCTCAGGCTGGTTTCAAACTCCTGACCTCGAGCAATCCGCCCGCCTCGGGCTCCCAGAGTGCTAGGATTACAGGCGTGAGCCACCGTGCCCGGCCAGGATCTTTAGTTTAACAAGTACTTACGTAGCCTTTCCACGTGCTGGTGTCATTCTTACGGTAGCCCTGGGGGTGAGCCCTGCCAAGCCCATGAGCAGATGAACCCACGCACCAGGAGCTCAGAGCTGGGTTGGGAGGTGTTGGGCGGTGGGTGCTGTAGCCACCCAGAGCCCGGCCTGTGGATCTGCCGTGTGCGGGGAGGCAGCTGGGTCCCGGGCCAGAGGCTGTGAGAGGGCGGGTGAGTGAGTGTGAGGACCGGCCGTGGCCAGGCTGGAAGGGGTGAGCCCCTGTTGGTCACCCTGGCGCCAGCAGTCAGCCCTGCAGCCTCCATCCTCCCTGACAGGTGGACGGGGACATCCCCCCCAGGGTGAAGAAGGACGCACATGAGCTCATCCTGGACTTCATCCGCTCTCGGCCGCCGCTGAAGCAGGTACCTGCTCCCCTCCCCGGGCAGCCTGGGGCCTGGGCTGTCCTGTGGCCGACCCAGGAGGCTCTGAGTGAGGCCGGCTCGGCCCCCTCATGCCCGTGGCTGGGAGGCTGGCCCCGGCCATGGTGTGGGATGTGTGGCCCTGTGCTTGCTTCTCCAGGGAAAGGTGCACACAGACCGCCGGGGGTGGCACTCCCTCCGGGTGGGCCTGGCTGGTCCCCCCACTCCATGTCACGGCCCACCCCCTGCAGGTCTCAGAGAGACGGCTCCGCCCACTACCACAGAAGCAGCAGACGCTGCATGAGAAGATCCTGGAAGAAATCAAGCAAGAGCGGAGGCTGCGCCCAGTGGGCGGCAAGGGCTGGGCTGCTCGTGGTGAGCCCGGGGGTGGGGGGAGAAGAGAGACCCCCGGTGGCCCTGGCCTGGGTTCCCCCACTTCCCCTGGTCGGGCTGCAAATCAGGAATTAATGTTGTGCCTGAGACTTCCAGCATGTTCGGAAGACACAGGACATTTTAACCTTTGAGGTGTAAACGTGGGGGATTCTGGTGGCCTTGTACCGTTTTAGCAAGAGGTATGTAAAGGGCCGGGCGCGGTGGCTCACACCTATCATCCTAGCACTCTGGGAGCCCGAGGTGGGAGGATCGCTCAAGGTCAGGAGTTTGAGACCAGTTTGAGCAAGAGCGAGACCCTGTCTCTACTGAAAATAGAAAGAAATTAATTGGACAACTAAAACTACATAGAAAAAATCAGCCGGGCATGCTGGTGCATGCCTGTAGTTCCAGCTGCTCGGGAGGCTGAGGCAGGAGGATCGCCTGAGCCCAGGAATTTGAGGTTGCTGTGAGCTAGGCTGACGCCATGGCACTCACTCTAGCCCGGGCAACAAAGTGAGACTCTGTCTCAAAAAAAAAAAAAAAAAAAAATAGGTACGTAGAGATAAAGTGATCTGTGCCCTGTCTATTATCCAGGCTTTGCCCACACCTGCCACACGTTTTACAATAGTTTGACAAATTTAACAATCAGGAGGAAAATAAAATAAAAGCAAAGTTTTTTAGATGGGGGAAAAACAGGCACTTATTCAAATGTCTGAAACCTAACCCTCCTTTAAAATGCCCTCCGGAGTTTTCCGTCCTAAAACTACTGTTTATTTGAGACGGCGAACTCCACTCCTGCTTCTGCTCTGCCACTGTGAGACGGGGTGGCTCTCTAGGCTGGAGTTCCTCATTGGTTAGGTGCCTCAGTTTCCCCTGCTATGCAATGGAGGAATTAAGCTGTAGGTGCACCTGAGGCTGTCGGCTCCTGCCCAGCGCCCTCGCGGCCCCAGGCTCACTGTCCCGTCCTCCCAGGGTTCGGCTCTCTGCCCTGCATCCTGGACGCCTGCTCCGGAGAGGCCACCTCCACCTCCTGCATCAACCTGTCCGTCCCAAACGCTGGGAGCGGCGTCCAGCGCCCGAGGCCCCGGGTGCTGCTCAAGGCGCCCACCTTGGCCGAGATGGAGGAGATGAACACGTCTGAGGTTGGAGCCCCCTGAGGGTCCTGGGGAGGGCCGGGGGAGGAGGGAGGGCGGGGAGGTCAGAGGGCAGCAGCAACAGATTGAGCTGAGCAGGGCATCCCCTGCCCAGGCCTGCAGGCTGAGGCCTGTGGAGACTGCAGCTGTGTCCTTTTTTTATTTTTCATTTTTTTGTGAGAGTCTCACTTTGTTGCCCAGGCTAGAGTGCGTACCGTGGCGTCAGCCTCGCTCACGGCAACCTCAAACTCCTGGGCTCAAGCAATCCTCCTGCCTCAGCCTCCCAAGTAGCTGGGACTACAGGCATGCGCCACCATGTCTGGCTAATTATTTTTCTATATATGTTAGTTGGCCAATTAATTTGTTTCTATTTATAGTAGAGACGGGGTCTCGCTCTTGCTCAGGCTGGTTTCGAACTCCTGACCTCGAGCAATCTGCCTGCCTCGGCCTCCCAGAGTGGTGGGATCACAGGCGTCAGCCACCGAGCCCGGCCATGCAGCTGTGTCCTGATCTGGCCCCGTGGGCTGTGCCTGCCCCAGGAGCGGATGGCTGGGCTCAGGGAGCCATCCCCATCCTGGTGGCTCAGGTGTTCATGGACGTGGCAGGGAGCTGTCGTCTCTGGGCCAGGAAACTGAGCAGCCCCTTCCCAGCGAGTCTCCCCTCACTACCCTGTGCGTGTGGCTCTCGTTTCGTCCCAGAAAGACAGGGCGGTGGCCTTGCTGGTGGCCTTCTCAGTGGGCTCAGCCTCCACCCGACACTAGATCCCCCCGGACTCTCTGGACAGCCTTGGGGGCGAGCCTGGCTGTCCAGACAGTCGCCGTGAACGGCCAGAAGATGGCAGGCTGGGCAGAGAGTAGGGGCAGACCTCATGGCCCCCACGGGCCCCCACACAGCCCCCCGGGGTCCCGTGCCACCGTCCCTCGACAGGCAGCGCAGGGCTGGTCTGCTGTGTCCGCAGGAAGAAGAGTCTCCGTGTGGGGAGGTGACGCTGAAGCGGGACCGCTCATTCTCGGAGCACGACCTGGCCCAGCTTCGCAGCGAGGTGACCTCGGGCCTGCAGCCGGCCCCGCAGCCCCCGGGAGGGGCAGAGCCCCCGAGGCCCCGAGCGGGCAGCATGCACACGTGGCGGCCCGGCCCCCAAGACCAAGGCACGTGTTCCCTCTCACGCCCACCCTCCGTCCTCCCTCTGGTCAGCTGCCGTGTCCTCCCGAGCAGGCAGCCCCCCGGGGCCTGGGCAGCTGGCACCTGCACAAGGGTATCCATGGTCTTTGCCCATCACCTTAGGCAGGTGTCCCCCTTTTTACTGAAAACTTTATTTATTTTTGAGACAGAGTCTCACTCTGTTGCCCAGGCTAGAGTGGGTGCCGTGGCGTCAGCCTCGCTCACAGCAACCTCAGACTCCTGGGCTCAAGCGATCCTGCTGCCTCAGCCTCCCGAGTAGCTGGGACTACAGGCATGCGCCACCATGCCCAGCTCATTTTTTCTCTATATATATTTTAGTTGGCCAATTAATTTCTTTCTATTTTTAGTAGAGACGGGGTCTCTCTCTTGCTCAGGCTGGTTTTGAACTCCTGAGCTCGAGCGATCCTCCCGCCTCGGCCTCCTAGAGTGCTGGGATTACAGGCGTGAGCCACCGCGCCCGGCCTGAAAACTTCATACTTGCAGAGACAGGGTCTCACTCTGTCACCCAGGCTGAAGTGCGGTGGCGTCATCACAGCTTACTGCCACCTTGAACTCCTGGGCTCAAATGATCCTCCAGCCTCAGCTGAGTCACTGAGACTACAGGTGTGAGCCACCGTGCCTGGCTAATTTAAAAAAAAAAAAACTGTCTTGTAGAGACAGGATCTCACTGTGTTGCCCAGGCTGGTCTCGGACTCCTGGCCTCAAGCAATTCGTCTGCCTCAGCTTCCCGAGTTGCTGGAATTACAGGTGAGAGCCGCTGTGCCCGGCAAAAACTTTCTCATGAAATAGGTAACCCATATTCATTATGAAAACATTTTTTGGAAGACTTCTTAAAAATTTCCACGGTTCTAATACCTAGAGATGACTATTAACATATTGGAGACATAGAAAGAAGATGACGAACTAGGGGTAGACTGACGACAGGCAGATAGATCGGGCTTCCGAGCCCTTTCCTCTGTGAATGGAAACGTGTCTCCACAGCAAGCCGGGTGGGCTTGTGCCACACTCAGCTCCGGGAACCTGGTGGGACATGAGTGATGGCTCCCCGCAAGCTCCTTCCCCCTCAAGGGGCCGGTCCCAGTGCTGCAAACGCTGAGCTCTGCACAGTGTCATTGGGACGCTGGGTCTGCATCCCGCCAGGCACGGCCAGGCCTCTGTCTGCCAGCCAGGTCATCTGCAGCAGCTTTCTGATCCCGTCTGGTACTTAAACCACTCGCTTTGTGTTTTTATTATTTTTTTTCTTTTTCGTTGTGCGTTTTTTTCTTTTTCGTTGTTTTCTTTCTTTATTTCATTCTTTCTTTCTTTTTTTTTTTTGAGACAGAGTCTCGCTTTGTTGCCCAGGCTAGAGTGAGTGCCGTGGCGTCAGCCTAGCTCACAGCAACCTCAGACTCCTGGGCTCAAGCGATCCTCCTGCCTCAGCCTCCCGAGTAGCTGGGACTACAGGCATGCGCCACCATGCCCGGCTCATTTTTTCT
>VSMD01113605.1:0-10072 GCA_008750895.1 Mirza zaza
GGGCAGCTCAGGGTCTTCTTGCGCTCCATTCTAAAGGCAAGGAGACATGTGAGGGGACTCTCAGGTCTTCTGAGATGTGCAGGCCATTCTCATGCACTCTCGCACCCTGCCGTTACACACGTCAGGGCTCCTTCCTCCCGTCTGTCTGAAACTCTGTCCCCGGTGACCAACTGCCCGTGCCCTCCCTCCGCCACCCCAGCCCCTCATCACCACCACGCTGCTCTACTGCCATGAGGTCAGCTGTGCAGAGTCGACAAGTGACATCACGCCGCGTTTGCCGTCCGAGGTGACGGAGACGTTAATTAGCTTTATGTCGCCATTCCACACAGTGCGCATATAGCTAAACTTCATAACTGTTCCCCATGCACGTCTGCGACTATGACTTGTCTATTAAAAATAATATCAGAAAAACCGTAATAAATAAAGTAAAACGCAGGGGGGGCGGCTGGACTGCCCCACACATTTGGTTTCTGTCTCTGCCTCAGCGGCCCACTGCGCTCATTGGAGCCACGTCGTTTCTCCATTCGTGGAGGTTCTTTGGGGCCGACAGGAAGCACAAAGTTCTTAAAGGTCACCAAGCTCCTGGTGCCCCTGCCAGCCCTGGCTCGCTGCCTCCACAGGGAAGGGCTGAGGTCTCCCCCCTGGCGGCCTAGGCTGCAGGCAGTTCCTCCCGGGACATTCCTGGGGACAGTGTCTCCCCAGGGCTGCTGTGGGGGAGGGGCGGCCACGGGCCACGCTGCGGCTGTGCTGGGAGCGCGCCTCGCCTGCAGGCTGGGGGCCTGGCAGGCACCCTGGCTGTCCTGGTCTTCTGTCCGGACTCCTGGTCCTCCTCAGGCTGCGGAAGGTCCGCCGTAAGAAGGAACTGGCGGGAAAGGCGCTGGCTGAGGCTCCTGCTCTTCGGGGGGACAGGGAAGGTGGACTCAACTTTGGGAGATGGGGAACGACTGGTGGGACCCCCAGAAGTCAAGGGCTTCACAGGGGTGACTTGGATGGAGCCCGGCTCCTCTGGTGTCCCGTACCCCAGCATTTGGCACACGGCCATGGTCTCATTGTACTTTTTGTTAACAAGGAGTCCTTCGTGTGCTCTACGTCAGAGCCATGGCCACCACGAGCTGGGTCGCTTGGGAGTCCTGGTGTCGTAGGAGCGGCTCGTGTTTGGCCCTAGTGTCCCCTGGGCATTATTTGATCCGTGAGACCCTCATCGTCCGCAGTAGGGTGGCCCTCTCCCTGGGGTCAAGAGTAAGAAGGTTTTCTTACGACTCTTTACAGTTCACGAACAAAGAAAAGTGGACCTTTATGCCTGGCAACAACTACTCATTTCCCAAGGTCCCCAGATCTCCGTCTGACAAGCGGCCCTGGCCCCATTCTGTAGAGGCCGACTCCGAGGCTCCACTCGTCCCGCTCGGGTGGTGCCCTTGCGGCCCAGGGAGAGTCCTGGGGCAGAGTCGGGGAGTTCCACAAAGGTGCCAGCTGCTGGTCTTTGGAAAATGCCGGAGCCACGGCTGCCTGTTTTTATGTTATCGTTGGCGTCAAGAAGGACGTCCTGGGGCTTCAGGTCCTGGCGGATGGTCTTTTCTTATTGGTGTTACTGCAGGGCAGTCAGTATTTGCCAGAACTTGCCTCGACCTCTTCCTCCCTCGCGTGGCTGTGGTGCAGGACTTGGTAAAAAGCTCTCCGTCACCGGCACGTCCCACGACTGAGCATGCGGTGCCCGTGGTGTCCATGGCGTGGAGGGACTTGCTCAGTTCAGGCGATCCCGGGCCTTCACGACCTTGACCTCTCTGCATCGACTCTGGAGGCTGGAGGAACTCCGCTGAACTTCCGAGATTATACTCACGGCCACCCGGGGCCCAGCGAGCATATCCCAGGCCAGCTCCACCGTGGTGAGCCGCCACGGCCGCCCTCTTCCGGAGCCTGTAATTTCTAATCAGGGTCTCCTTGCCAGCCGGGTGGACACCAGGCCATGCCCCACAGTGACCTCCTAGCCGCACTACCTACAAGACTTCACCAGGAGCGCAAACTAACTCCACTCGCTCTCCAAACTAAGCGAAGTGACCGCACGAACACGGCAGGAGCTGCTCTGCCCACACTCGCAGGCGACCTTCACAGCCACCTTACTCCCAGTGACAGTACACCCAGCCAACTTCCCCTTGGCTGCACCTGGGTGCTGGGTGATGTCACCTCACCCAGATGGTGGCTCTGATATCTTCCCTCTGTGTTGGAGACATTGTCAGGTGGGCTTTCCTTCAAGGTGACAAGATGGCACCAACAGCCCCAGCCACCCAACAGAAATGGACCCTCTCCTCCCCCAAGGTTCCAACCCTAAGGCACCTGGTTGGTCGCAGACCAGAGCCAATCACTGTGTCTAGGGAGAATGGGCTCTGCTGATTGGCCAGGTTGGGGTCGCGTGACCAGCGTCTCTGAGGAGCACTTGGCAGGTGCTGCCCTGTTCCGGGTGGGAGCTGGGACGATGCCCAGGGGAGCAGGCTCAGGGCCGAGGCTCCGTGTGCTCTGTGGGCCAGTCCTGACGGGCCTGCCCGTGCCCTCCTCGCCACTGGCCCTGTGCGCACGGAGTCCGCAGCCGCGCTTCCCTGCCCGCCGCCTCCTTGCCAGGCGCCCGCCCACCCCCAAAAGCAGGGGACTTCCTGTCTGGAGGTAGGGTGTGGGCTTCCGTCCCAGCTTCAAGGCCTGCTCCTTGTCCTGCCGTCACCTGTTACTCCGTCACCACACGTGCCCCACGCACCCTCCGAGCGTCAGGGCCTGGCTGGGCACCGTCCAGGGATCAGCAGCACGGACGATGCTCCTGTCCCCGGAGCTGACACCGTAGAGGAGCAGACAGACCGACGGGGAAGACGAGTTCAGACTGGGTGAATGCAGGCGAGGGGCGTCAGACCGGTGATGGGATGGAGGGAGTCCACGGAGCGGTGCGGGAGGTGGGCAGAGAAGGGCCCCGTGAGGAGGCGACGTCTGTGCAGAGGCCAGGGACGAATGAGGGAAGGGCCCCGTGGCCAGCAGCGAGCAGGGCCCCAGGCAGAGCAGCTCCTGCAAAGCTGCTGAGGCAGGGCCAGCTTGGGGTTCCCAGAGAAGGAGTTGGGAAACGTTTTTTTTTTTTTGTGAGACACAGGCTCACTCTTGCCCGGGCTAGAGTGCCGTGGCGTCAGCCTAGCTCACAGCAACCTCAAACTCCTGGGCTCAGGCGAGCCTCCTGCCTCAGCCTCCCGAGTAGTTGGGACTATAGGCACACGCCACCATGCCTGGCTAATGTTTTCTATATATTTTTAGTTGGCCAGTTAGTTTCTTTCTATTTTCTATTTTTAGTAGAGACGCGGTCTCGTTCTTGCTCAGGCAGGTCTCGAATTCCTGAGCTCAAACTATCCACCCGCCTCGGCCTCCCAGAGTGCTAGGGTGACAGGCGTGAGCCCCCGCACCCGGCTGACACCGGAGTTTTCACTGGTTGTGACATAATGTTCTTCTGTTGACTTTTTTCAGCTGTTTAGAAGTATAAAAACCCTTCTTAGCTCCAGGGCCCTGAAAAACAGGCAGCAGGCCCAGTTTGTCCTGTGGGCTGCAGTCTGCGGCCCCTGTGCTCAGGGCCCGGGGAAGGAAGCCGGGGAGTGGGCCGGACGGCAGCAGAGAAGAGTCAGAGGGATCCACGGGCCTGCCCACACGGCTCGGGAGGCCTCTCTGCAGCTGTGTGGCTCCCACATCCTCAGGGACAGCCCTGTCTGCAGTCTCAGAACTGGCTGCCACTCTGGGTAGTGGGTGTCACCCAGGAACCTTCCGTAGGGAATGAGCTGTGTCTGAGCAGACATCTGCAGGCTGCTTCCCTCCCACTCTGCCTCTGCTGCGCAGCCTGCAGGGAACCCTTGCCCTCTCTGGGCTCCTGCTTGACCATCAGCGAAGGGGGCTCTGGGGTAACCCGCTCGGCTCTGACGTGCTGGGACTGGTTTTGAACACGTCTCTACAGCTGTGAGTCTACCCTCGAGCACCACAGACAGCGACTACGAGGCTCCCACGTTGGGGCTGACCTGAGCTGCGTCCTCAGCCCATCGCACAATTGTGGGTCTCAGTCCTGCCCCCTGCGTGGCTACTGAGGTCACCTTGAGCAGAGGACGGTCGGGGGCTATCTATGTCTGCAAGGTCCCCAGGTCGTAACTTCCTGTGGGGTCGCCGGATGCTGTTGCTGCCGCCGCCACTGGAAATCTCCTTTGGGGTGTCTGCGCACCCCCAGGCCGAGCAGCTCTGCCGTCACGTTCGGGCCTCTGAACGGGAAGCGCTGGGAGGCCACGTAGAGGGAGGACAGGATGGCACGGCAGTCCCCTGCAGCCCACCCACTGTCTGCCGCCCTCTGCTCCCCTCTTCTGCCCTCTGCACCCTCTTTCTCTGTCCCAGCTGAAATTGGCCGTGGCTCCAGGAAGAACAGAGACCCCGATGGGCAGGTGGGGGAGGCAGGGGCCCTGTAAGGGGTGCCCAGTGGGGAGGCCTTTCTTCTTCTTCTGGGTGAGTCCAGTGTCTCTTCGCTCTGAGCACGTGGGGATAGGAATTAATCCCCCTGGTCGCTCTGTCATTCACTTGCCAGTCCGCCCAGCTGCTCTCTGTCCCAGGAGGTACCATGTACCTCCTGTACACGGTTCATGCTTTTTTCTCTTGCTTTTTTAAGCAAGAAGGGAAATTTATTAGGAGAACCCAGGGAACCCCAAGATAAACACTGGGTAGTCCAAGTATGGAGTAGCTGGACTTCCCGTAGGACTGGCCCGCAGCTGGCAAGCCGCCAGGACCAAGCGCGCGGCATTTCTCCTGCCACCCTGGGGCCACACCCCTCAAGTGTCAGAGCAGCCGGGATGACAGGGCGGCAGGTGTGACGCTGGGCTGCCCTGGGAAGGCGGCCCTGGTGCGGGAGAGTCACTTGGCCTGTGTGGCCCTTGAGAGGCTTCTGTCCAAGCGGCCACTCTCTGCCTGCTCCACTGGCTGAGAGGTGGAGGGAGGCGGTGGCGGGTGCTTGGACACGCCCACGTGTCCCGTGGCATCCTTGCTGTTCCTGATACTGTCACTGCTTCATGCCTGTGTGAGTGGACACTGGGGGCAGAGACCCACAGGGCCCGGACCCAGTCCCAACACACAGGGTCTCTATCAGACAGCTGAGCTCTGGGTCGTGGACTTCTAGAGGAGGAGTCTCAGCGGGCCGGGAGGGGACGGAAGGGGGCTCGCCAGGCGGGGGGGCTCGCCAGGCAGGGCGCCTGCCAAGGGAGTGGGCAGAACACGGTCCATCCTGCCTGCCCAGCACGAAGGGCTTCCTGGGGAGGGTGGCTGCAGGGCACATCGGCACGATGGGCCACGCTCCGGTGCCCCAGACTAGAGGGGGCCAGGAGCCCTGCGCGGCCTCTGCGCCAGGCGAGCTGTGTCCGGGTGCAGAAAGCGCAGCGGCACACGGCTGCCTGGAGCCTCCCCGCCCAGGACACTGGGGGCTGCGGTGGGCACTGGGCCCAGGACGGCTCCAGAGCCAGCAGCTCCTCCCTGGGGCACCGAGGTGTCCAGGGCCCGCTAGCCGGGCTCCAAACCCCCAGGGCCGAACCGGCTGGCCTCTCCCGGTCGGCAAGCAGCTGTCATTCAGTGTCCCGAGTCTGATCTGCCAGCCCTGGCAGCCTGCAGTGGAGGCCGGGCAGAGTGCAGAGCCGTCCGCGTGCTCGGCGAGAGCGCTCTGAGCACCGCCGGGTCTGCGGCGGCGGCCACGGGAGGCCTGAGGTGGCAGGGCCGGCCATGTGTCCTCCCGCACGGCTCTCCCTCCCGTGGTGCATGGAGCAGCCGAGGCCCAGAGGGAGGGACGGCCTCCCGCCAGTCCTGCCCCTGCGCTGGCCGCCCGAGCCCCTGGGCCCCTGCCGTGACCCAGATGAGAGCAGTGCCGCGCGGCAGGGACGCACCGTTTTCCTTCTCTCGTTTTCCGCATCTTCAAATATGTAATGTCCTCCGTGTGTTATATTAATAGATGTGCATCTTAGCGGACGCTGAAATGACCGCCCGAGACCGTGCGGTGGGGCTGCAGAGCTAGAGTCCCGTGCGTGCGTCCTGCGTGTGCACCCGGCCCGAGGCCCGCGCTCTGGATTCTGTGCGTCGTCCTCCTGCGCGTGGGCCCCACGTGTGTCCACGCGGGGTCGTGTGTGTCCAGCTCTACGAAATGGCACAATATGTGGAACGTCAAAGATGGACGCATTTTACTCAAGATGTCACTGTTCCTCAGCCTTATCCACACTGATGTGTGGAGCTGTCGTTTATTTCACTGCTGTGGACATGAATTGTGTGGACTATTCCACGGCCGCCTGTCCGTGGGTGTTCGGGTCACTTCCGTGTTGTTCTGTCAGGACGGTGCTGATCTGAGATCTTCCTGGACGTGCCTTGTGCGTGGGCTAAGAGTGGGCTTGCAGGGCATGAGGTATGCGAATGGCCACCCTAACAAGAAGACAGCGACCTGGTTCCCCCGTGGTGGCTCCGGTGGACGCTGTCATCGCAGTCCTTCCGGACCCACTGGCCCTCCGTCCCCAGCCCTGGGTCCCGCCGGACGCCTCCCTTCCCACCGGCTGCTGGGCCCCGCCGCGCCTCGCCCGGTCCTGACGTGCCTCTCCCTGCAGCCTGGCAGGGCGGGCATCCTTTCCTGGGTCATCGGCTGTCCCTGCTTCCTGCAAGCAAGGCCTGCTCGCACCTTTCTGTGCCCGCTTCTCGCTCTCCCGCGGGGGCGTGCGAGCTGTCTGCGTCCTGGACACCCGTCCCGTGCTGGCTGTGCGTGTCCCAGATGTCCTCTGGGTGTGTGTGGTTAGTCTTGTCTCGTTCCCTCTGACGTCTGATAAGTAGAAATGCTTAGTTTCACTGTAGTCCAATCTACCGACTTTTTATGCTAGGTGAGCTTTCTGTTTCTTGTTAGGAGATCATTCGCAGCCCACTCCTTAAGGCTACGTCCCTATATTTTCTTCTGGAAGTTCTGAAGTCTTCCCTGTGAAATGTGGGTCTTGGGTGTGTCTGGGGTTGGTGGGGTGTGTTGCGAGGCCGGGTCCGCCTTCGGCGTCCCTCGTGGGCGCGCTGGTCCCCTGCACTCGTACAGGGGCCTCCGTTCTCCGGGCTCGTGCCAGGGCCCTCTTTGCGGCCCTGCGGTCTGTGTCTCCTCCCTGGCCCTCTTTCCGCATCGCGCTTGCTGGTGTGCGTGAGTCCCGCCAGCGGCCGAGTGACGCCCACGGGTGTCTGGTGAGGGCGAACTCGCGGGAGGAGGGGCCGAGTCTGCGCTGAGCAGCCGGGGGACCTCGCTGTCCAGCAAAGTCCCTCGCGCCCAGTCTGGCCGCTCCCGAGGTGCGGGCTCTGCTCCCGGCGTCCGCGCCCTGGGCACTGGGCTTGGCTCCCTGAGGCTGGCAGCGGAGGGACCCGCCCCACAGCCACCCTCCCGCTGGCCTGCAGTGGCTCTGCTGGGCTGTCCCGGAGGCCGCTGTGGCCCGTCCCTCGCACACGCTTGCTGCGGCTGCTTGCCCTCCCTGCCCTGGCCTTCCCGTGTCGTGTCCAGGCTGAGGCACCCACGTTGGATGGACGCCTTCCCTCCTCGCTGCTGCCTGGGCGTGGGCTGGGGAGCCCCGGGGTAGCCCAGCACCGCCGAGGCTGGAGCAGAGGGCCCTGTCCTGACCAGGAAAGTTCTGTCCCTGCCGTGGGTCTGGAAGTGTGGCCTCCGATCACGGGCTTCCCCGGCCATCATTTCTCCTCGGTTCCCACCCTGAGGAGAGGTGGCCGCCCCGCCCTGGCCCCACCTGTAGCCGGCACTTGCTCCAGCCTCTGGCGCCTCTGCCCGGTTCTGTCTAGCCCTGTCTGGCTCTCAGGCCCCTCCTGACTCCCACCCACAGGGCCAGGGAGGCATCAGTTTCTAGGACAGGCCCCTCGGACAGTTGCCATGGCCGAGCCCCGCTCTGAGATCACAGCACGGGTGGCGAGGACGGCGTCCTCGCGCTGCACTTGTGAGGTGCCAGGCACTGGTCTGCGTGCTTCAGGGAGCTCCCATAGTGCTGTTAAGCAGCTCCATGTACAGGCCCCTCTGCAGATGGGCAAACTGAGCCTGGAATGGTGGTGACTTGCCCGGATCTCTCAGCAGACCCTGAGCTAGCTGGGGCTGGAGCCTGAGCTCTTGGGCAGCAGTCTGCGCTCCTGTGCAGCACGGCTCAGCCCCCGAGACCCTGAGCAGGCCTGAGCTCTGCCTCCCGGGGCCTGGGCTGAGACCCCCACCACAGAGGTGGAAGGGCCTTGTCCCAGAGCCCCGGACTCACGGGCCTGGCCTCCCTGCCCGCGGAGGACGCCACCTGGTTCCGAGGCGGGCCGGGCCAGGGCGGGGCTCTGCCTGCTGCGGGGCCCCGCTCCCGGATGGCCTGTCTCTGGTGCGCTAGAGGGTTTCAGACTGCGGGGCCTCCTGGGCAGACCCTGCTTCCTGACCCTCCTGCCTGTCATGGGACAGATTTCTAGGGCCACCGTGTCCAGGTGCTCACCCGCACGGGGCTGGGCAGCGACTGCGCCACCGCCACACGTCTGGGCTTTGGTGTGAATGCTGGACGCCAGGTCCTAGAAGTGGTATTTGGAGAGACTGAATTCCACTGTTGTAAACTTTGCCACCTGTGCAATTAAGTCTTGTGCTCGATTTTAACAGTATCAGTTCTATGGCTGTAAAACACGAGAGGCTTTCTTAGGGCTGTCAGCATCTTTGTTCAGCGGGCTGCAACCACGTCTTCCCAGTGAGCCTGAGCCTCGGGACCGGAGCAGCGGCCCGTGCCGCGCTCAGCCTCGTGAGAGGCACGTAGCTGTCGTGGTTCTAAGCCAGGATGTTTGGCGTGTTTGGTTCTGTAGCAAAAGCTACCTGGCACATTGTTGTTTAAAGTGTCTGTCTTTTCTCCAGGGATTTGTGATGCCATCTTCATTTCATACTAAGTTTCCATGCAATTTGGGCTGGAGTTCATTCTGGTCACCTGGTCTCTCACTCACGTACCAATACCACATATTTAATTATGGATGCTTTATAGTGTGTTTGAATGTCTAGCTATACCTACCACTAACCCTAAAAACAAAAACAGCAGTGATTTCCCGAATGTTCTTGCTTTTTTTTTTTCCAAACAGAGTCTTACTCTGTTGCCCAGGCTAGAGTGAGTGCCGTGGCCTCAGCCTAGCTCACAGCAACCTCAAACTCCTGGGCTCAGGCAATCCTCCTGCCTCAGCCTCCCGAGTAGCTGGGACTACAGGCATGCGCCACCATGCCCGGCTAATATATATGTATAAAGAGCGAGAGACAGGCTCTCGCTCTTGCTCAGGCAGGTCTCAAATTCCTGAGCTCAAACTATCCTCCCGCCTCAGCCTCCCAAAGTGCTGGGATTACAGGTATGAGCCACCACAACTGGCCCATTCTTGTTTTTTTAAAATAAGTATTTAAAATAATCTTGAGTAGCTGCAAGGTTTTATAAGCTAGGAAGTATCGACCTCTTTATGTTAAATTGTGCGGTTAAACCCGGGGAATGTATTTCTATTTGTTTAAGTCTCGCCTGTTTGTTTCTTGCTGTTGCTGTTTAGGAGATGGGGCCTGGCTGCCAGCGCCCACTCCCCGGCGGGGGACCGCGGCCGCCCGGCTCGCCTGTGCTGGGTTTGTCTTTAAAGTATTCTAATCTTTTCCTCACATATATTTTCATTATGTTATGTGAAGTTATTCCCAGACACCGGCTTTAAAATATTGGCAGTCTTTCAGTGTTTTGTTCTTTTAAAATATATTTGTGTCTACTGATTCCTGTATATTAATTTGATATCTGATCATCTTGCCAGGTTTCCCCATAGTTGCTCGTAGCTTTTTCATTGATTTCTTGGGCTTTTCAGAGCGTCCTTACACCATCTGCAAATGCAAGCACCGCACCTCCTCCTGTCCAAGCCGGAATAAATACTGGTATATGTCCTCAGGGGCCAGTCACCGCAGCGCACGCGCCAGGCCGGCCCCCCCCCCCCCCCCCCCCCCCCCCCCCCCCCCCCCCCCCCCCCCCCCCCCCCCCCCCCCCCCCCCCCCCCCCCCCCCCCCCCCCCC
>VSMD01113606.1:0-13951 GCA_008750895.1 Mirza zaza
ATAGAGAATTCTAGGTGATTAATCATTTCCCCTGACATTTGTGAAGACATTGCTTTATATTACCTTCCAACTTCCAGTGCTGCTATTGATAAATCAAAAGACTTTTCAATGTCTAGTCTGTTGAGGCTTATTTTTATTTTGGGATTTTTCATTATACCCAGTGTTCTACAGAGTAGAATTCTGCCATATTATTCATTTTTGAAATCAAATATGCTAGGTATACAATAGGCCCTTTTAATTGGGAAACTCATATTCTGCGTTTTTTCTTTGAAAATTACCTTCCCTTAGGCCGGGCGCGGTGGCTCAAGCCTGTAATCCTAGCTCTCTGGGAGGCCGAGGTGGGCGGATCGTTTGAGCTCAGGAGTTCGAGACCAGCCTGAGCAAGAGCGAGACCCCATCTCTACTATAAATAGAAAGAAATTAATTGGCCAACTAATATATATAGAAAAAATTAGCCGGGCATGGTGGCACATGCCTGTAGTCCCAGCTACTTGGGAGGCTGAGGCAGCAGGATTGCTTGAGCCCAGAAGTTTTAGGTTGCTGTGAGCTAGGCTGACGCCATGGCACTCACTCTAGCCTGGGCAATAAAGTGAGACTCTGTCTCAAAAAAAAAAAAAAAAAAAAAAAAAAAAAATTACCTTCCCTTATTCAATATTTCTAGAGTACATACTGACCAGATGTTGTATTTCTTAGAATACTCTTCTTATTTTTCAAGATTTCTGGTTTCTTTTTATGTGCTTTCTCCCATTTATTTATGAAAATATAATGAGGATTTTTTTATTCTATCTAGAAAATTAGAAACATAAAAAAAGAATATAATAAACCCACAAGTCCCTGTCATTCTCAACAATTATCAATTCATGAGCAGTTTAATTTTGAAGATTTCAGACACCATACATCTCTCACTATATCGGCAAATATTTTAGAATGTGTAACAGGTAAGTCTTCTCATCTTTTAAAAATTCATTTCATTTCATAAAAATTAATTCCTTAAGACCATCAAATATACCATCAGTGTTTGACGTTCCAAGGGTTCATATAGCATTGTTTGTTCTTTTTTTTGAGAAAGGGCATTGTTGTGTCTCCAAGGCTGGAGTGCAATGACCCGATCATAGCTCACTGTAACCTCAAATTCCTGAGATCACGTAATCCTGCCTCAGCCTCCTGAAGTGATGGGATTACAGGCATGACCTGCCATGCCTGGCCCATATATCAGTTCAAAAAGCTTTTGTTTAAATCTGGATTCAAATAAGCTCAATTTGATTGATTAATGTGTCTTTTTAGTCTCTTTATTTGATTGACCCATCTGTCTCTGGCTCTCATGTGCACATACAGATTATTTACTAAAGACATCTGATTGTACAGATTTTCCTACAGAATTTATTTTGCTGATTTGCAAGTTAAGAGGCTTAGCAATGCTTGTGTATATAATATGTATTGCATACAAGGCATTCAGAAGGCTTATTTATATAAATGGTAGTTGAAGATAATGATAAAAATCATTGAAATTTCTTTTTTTCTCAGTAAATATGTAAGGCAATTGTAACTTTGTGTTATCAAAACCTTTAAAAGAAAACCTTATTAAAGCCAACATTAAATGAGTTTACTAATACATATTTTAAAACCGTTTAACTTAAAATTACTAATATTAAACTAGGCACTTTAATTATGCAGGACATGTCATATAAAACATAGTAGATATTCTGATACATCCAAACAATGAAATGCTATAAGATCAAAGCTTTGTGTATTCATATGGAATACTTTACAAATATATGTTTAAGAGAAAAAACCAAAGTGTACCAGCCTGAGCAAGAGCGAGAACCCGTCTCTACTAAAAATAGAAATTATCTAGACAACTAAAAAATATACATATAGAAAATTAGCCGTGCATGATGGCACATGCCTGTAGTCCCAGCTACTTGGGAGGGTGAGGCAGGAGGATCGCTTGAGCCCAGGAGTTTGAGGTTGCTGTGAGCTAGGCTGACGCCATGGTACTCTAGCATGGGCAACAGAGTGAGACTCTTGTCTCAAAAAAAAGAAAAAGAAAAAAACAAAGTGTATAACAATGAGAATAGCATACCATTTATGTGTAAAAAAAAAAAATGTATAGCAGCTTTATTGAGATAAACTTCATATACCATTCAATTTACCCATGTGAAGTGTACAGTTCAATGGTTTTTAGTATATCCACAGAGTTGTGCAACTATCATGACAATCAATTTTACATTTTCATCCACTAGCACTTACCATTCCACCCCTCAAACACAAGTTCCCTAGGCAACCACTAATCTACTTTCTGTCTCCATAGATTTGCCTATTCCATATAAATAAAATCATACAATATGTAGTCTTTTTTGACCTACTTCATTCACTTAGTATAATGTTTTTTGAGGTTCATCCATGTTATACTGTGTATCAGTACACGTTTCCTTGTATTGCTGAATAATTCATTATATTGCTATACTGCATTTTATTTATCCATTTATCAGTTGATAGACACAAGTTATCTACCTTTTGGTGTTTTTTTTTTGAGACAGTCTCGCTGGGTTGCCTGGGCTAGAGTGCCGTGGTGTCAGCCTAGCTCATGACAACCTCAAACACCTGGGCTCAAGCAATCCTTCTGTCTCAGCCTCCCCAAGTAGCTGGGACTACAGGCATGTGCCACCATGCCCGGCTAATTTTTTTTCTATATATATATTTTTTAGTTGGTCAATTAATTTCTTTCTATTTTTTTAGTAGAGACGGGGTCTCACTCTTGCTCAGGCTTGTTTTGAACTCTTGACCTTGAGCGATCCGCCCGCCTTGGCCTCCCAGAGTGTTAGGATTACAGGCATGAGCCACCACGCCTGGCCTACCTTTTGGCTTTTATGAATAACATTGCTATGAACACTTGTGTAACAGTTTTTGTGTGGATGTGTTTTCATTTTACTTGGATATATAACTAGGAATGGAATTACTGGGTCATATGGTAACTCCATGGGAATATAGTTCACTCTTATAAGCATTTAATTTACCATAATTGACAGTCACACCTATTTAGAAATGGTGCTCTGAGAAAATCTAACGTACAAGTGTTCTCAAAGGTAATGGA
The DNA here is from genome assembly GCA_008750895.1 of Mirza zaza. Taxonomy (NCBI): domain Eukaryota; kingdom Metazoa; phylum Chordata; class Mammalia; order Primates; family Cheirogaleidae; genus Mirza; species Mirza zaza. Next base: position 3,095 of record VSMD01113606.1, read on the forward strand.
AATTTAACACATATTTATGATTAACCTTGAATATTTTCTATAAACAGGCAATTAAACATTATTTGATATTTTGTAAAAATTTGGAGCCTATGTTTTATTTTAAGGGTCGATAACTCTCGGGTGCCCTAGGAACTGTACCTATGCACCTACATGCTAAAAACCCCATCATTCCAAGATTGGAACTCAGAAGAAAGCTAAAGGAAATTAAGTTTAAACTTTGCAGATAATTTATGGGACATAATCTGGGTGGTAATCCAATCACTAGTAAGGTACAGAAATAAAAAACAAAGACTCATTTTTATGAGTTGTCTAACAGCGTGGAGGTAGAAAACAGTGAAGTAGGTGTGGTTATGTTTCTTTCTTTGCCCTCTTTCATGTCCTTCTGTAAAGTCTCCAGGAATAAGCTGTTATCGTTTACACAATTCCAACAAAAATGAAGAAACTTAAATGTTTTAGTTATGAGCTTTTCTAGTGGGCAAGGAGAGATTGTAATAGACCATTTCAGCATACTTTCTACTGTTGGTTTCTCAGGTTTTGGTACCCCTTTTACTAAGCCAGTGCATCTCTCTCCTGGGCTTCCAGATTTTCCATCTGTCAAAATATGGATTATCATTGCATATGTACCCGTTCTACCATAAGTCTATTGGTCTCAGCAGAGAAGTCTGTGTCAGTCTGACTCCATAAAGAATATGAAAAATGCATGCTACATTTTTAAAAGGTTATAATCATTTAAAATCTGATTGTACCTATTTACAATTCTCTAATCTCATATCTTTAAAAAACCATTTTACATGTGGTCAATCTGGGGCATACTTCATGGTTCTTAATTAAGTCTCCATTAAGGTACACAGAAAGATGACTTACCAACAAAAAAGTCATCATTTCATTATCAAAGACAAATGGCACTATCAAGAGAAGATAATCCTTCCACAACTTTAGCTTGCAAATTAAAATACTCCCCAGGAGCTAAGGGCACCATTTTTATTAACATCTAGCAGAGTAACCAACCATAAAATCATTACTCACTTTCAACTCAATAACTGATTGACATTTCTCAAATGAGCTACTTTGAATCCTGATAGTTCTTTATTTTTTTAAAATATATTTGCTATAGGTTGCTAATTTGCAACAGGTGTCATCATGAGAGTAGCCAAAATTAGATAAACGTGAAAAAAGAATGAGACAGTGTCTCACACTCTTGAATTACACCAACTCAAGAATTGGAGGAGAAAGCACTGCAAAAGGAGACTACTATAATGTTTCTTATATTCTTGCGATAAAACCAGTAATGCACCCATGTCAAAAGAGTTATCATCTCACATCCAATTTCTTCCCCTCAAGAACAATTTGAATCTCTTTGGCATCCAAAGTCTCATAGGTCAGTAAAGCTTCTGCGAGATTCTTATGCTCTTTTGCATGAGTTTTCAAGATATGTTTTGCTCGTTCATATGAGTCCTAAAACAGAAAAGCAGACATGTAAGAAGCATAAAATGTAGGGAAAAAAAAAACACCCATACTCAATGGGAAAAGAAATAAAAACTTTATGTACTCTAAGAAATGTGAAATTATTAATAGTTGATTTATATTTATAAAAGCAGTTAAAAGCCTGGTTCTAGACTATAGATACTTTGGCAACATAACAGAAACAGCAAAGAGAAGGAAATAAACATTCTGGAAAGGCAGAGCCCTCCTCTCTGAAATGCTTTCTAAACCTTTTCATTGTATAGACTTTAAGTATCCTTAACTACTCCTTTTACCTCCTTGAATTAATCAATACCTGGCCTCTCCTGCCAAGACTGCTTTCCCTAAGAGCCGTTTAAAGTCCTATTTATTCATTCTTATCCCAGATCCTTCAGGGTGAAGAGGTGAGCTCTCTGTTCCCATCACCACTTCCACTAACCCACCATCTTGTATAAAGCACTGCTCTTTTAATTCCAAACCACTCAACTAAAGCCCTATCCAACTCCCTTCATTGTGCCATATCATAAACACCCTAATTACACTCCTCATTCACCAAAGACCTCGGCACTCACCTCAGTCTTCCTCTTTCATTCCAAGACCTGCCTTAATGGGTAATTTCAACATCCAAATGGAACACATAGCTAATCTCTCCACTAAGGTCCAGACACACACATCTAGTTCCAACTCAAAATCTTTACTAAGATTCCTCCAATTCAACATGTATAAATTGAACTCATAGAGCCAGGCACAGTTGTGTGCTCCTGTATTTCCAGCTACTGGGAAGGGTAAGGTGGGAGGAATGCTTGAAACCAGAGTTCAAGTCCAGCCTGGGTTGGCCGGGTACAGTGGCTCATGCCTGTAATCCTAGCACTTTGGGAGGATCAGGCAGAAGGATCACTTGAGGCTAGCAGTTCAAGTCTAGCCTGGGCAACACAGTAAGACCTCATCTCTGAAAAAAAGAAAAACAAAAACAAAAACAAAAATCTGCACTCATGATCTATCTACTTCCAGTCTCAGCTGAGTTTAGTCTCCAGTTTCTTCATTGAATGGCACTCACAATCATATAGTTGTAGGAGGCAGGCAATACCTTTAACTGTTCCTCAGCCATCATATCCAAAATATCACAAAGATATACTGATTCTACTACAGTAGTATCTCTTGAACCAACTCAAGTTTCTCCATTTCCATCCTCACCAACCTAATCCAACTGTTCATTTATCATGCCTGGATTACCACAGTACACTATCTCATCCCACTGACTCTACTCTTACATATTCCTTTATCCTAGTCTCTAACAAACCCCATAGCCCAAGGAACTTTTGTTTTGTTTATTCTGTATTACTCTCAGCACATACACAATGCTAAGCACAAAGCAAATAATCAATAAGTAATCAATCAACAAATAACAGTATTTGTTGAATAAATACATGTCAGAGTGGGAAAACGAGACACAGAGACACAATAAAGAATGTCCCCTATTCTACAACTTCATATGGCTTTCCAGCTAAAGTAGGACTGAAATTTCTTAACTACAAATGTAAGTATTCTTGGCCCAGAATCAGAATAAAATAAGAACCAGTTCATGAGCAGAGGTTCCTTAATAACAGAGTAAATCACTGCTGCAGTGATATACCTACTATCTTTATGTTACAGAGTGATGTTGCTAATGAACAGAGAAACATCATGTCTCTCATTTTTTAAAGTATTTAGGCATGTTGTGTCTACAAAAATAAATAAGCAAAGAAAAATATTTTTATTACCCTTAGAAGGATTCTTATTTCTTGTTCAATAGCAGATTGAGTTTCTGGACTGAGTTTCCCTGTATCACTGTAGGTCATAACTCCAAGCTAAAACCAAAGGGAAGAAAGTAGTTGAACCGAAAAAGCCCCAAAACACCAACAAAATTAACAGAGAAAGTAGTATCCATGTGTAAGGAAACAAATACCGTGGTGGCCAAAAAAGAAATATAATATAACCATGCATTTGAGGGCAAGGAAATGTCATCATTCTTCTGGAAGTGTAAAGGCTAAAAGCAAAATACCCATAGTATAAGCAAGAGAGAAAATTTAAAATCATTTTAAGTCTGGTTCTGAATACTTTCTTAGGTAACCTAGGCAGCCATTCCAAATCCAGAAATCCAGAATTCAGGGCACAGAAATGCTTCTAGGAGTCAAAACGATGATGTATGAATGTCAAATACACAGAAAGGGTAAAGCAAGCAAGCTCAGAATGTAGGCTATTTTATGGCATGTGAAAAGGCTATAGGCCGGGCACGGTGGCTGATGCCTGTAATCCTAGCACTCTGGGAGGCCGAGGTGGGTGGATTGTTTGAGCTTAGGAGTTAGAGACCAGCCTGAGCAAGAGCGAGACCCTGTCTCTACTAAAAATAGAAAGAAAATTAATTGGACAGCTAAAAATATATAGAAAAAATTGGCTGGGTATGGTGGCGCATGCCTGTAGTTCCAGCTACTCAGGAGGCTGAGGCAGAAGGATTGCTTGAGCCCAGTAGTTTGAGGTTGCTGTGAGCTAGGCTGACGCCATGGCACTCTAGCCCGGGCAACAGTGAGACTCTGTCTCAAAAAAAAAAAACAAAAAAACTCAGAAAAACAAAAAAAGGAAAGGTTATAAAATTTACTTTCTTCTATCATTTGGCTAACTCAAAAAGTTATAGTTACTGTGTGAGCAGCTAAAAAAGTGCTATATTGTTGTTACTCAGAATAACACAATAATGTTCAGAAGCAGACTCAAATCCATTTGGAATGAGACAGGGAAAATGTAAACGTTAACAATTTATAATCGGAACCCTCTCTCAAAGAGACCTATGGCATAAGAGTGATACATGGAAAGAATTAAAATTAGCTATTATTACCTTTTCACTCATTCCAAATTTGGTAACCATTCGCTTTGCTATTTTAGTTGCATTATCAAAATCACTGGAAGCACCTAAAATAAAATACATAAATAGATAATTTTTAAAACTGTATTTAACCCTACAAACACAGTTTCAACCAAAGCCATTTTTTCAAGCAAACCTGTTGTAATATGGTCAGTTCCAAATATAAGCTCCTCTGCTACTCTTCCTCCCATACTAACATCCATTTGTGCAAGCAGCTGGGCTCTAGTTTCATTCCATCTGTCATTCTCAGGCAACAGAGACACCTAGACAATTAAAAAAATAACCAGATAATAAATGTTGCACAGAAATGCTTCAAATGTCTATAGTTCGAAAGATATAACTTGTACTAAATGACAATAATCTTACAAAAACTACTGAATCTATTACCATAACACATAATTTCTCTTTTGGGGGAGCATAGCAGTTAGGTAGATATTTAAGAATTATAGTTAGCTCCCACTTTTCAATTAAAGTTCACAATGTAAATACATAAATATGAAAAAGACTTAAGGAATACCCCATTAACCGAAAACTTTCAGATGTCTGATTTCCAGATGGTTCAGGAAGTAAAAGAAGAAAGTATCAAAAGCCATAGGAAGTAGTTGAATTTTCTTTCTAAACGCTTAAATCCGCAATTTCCTCCATAAGCTCCCGGGAAGCTCTATTTGAAAACAAAGAAAAAAAACGATAAAAACTTACATGTCCAAGTGTTGGCCCTCGGGGCATGATTGTAGCTTTGTTGATAGGCATTGCATCTTTTGTATAATATGCAATAATAGCATGACCAGATTCATGATATGCTGTGATGGTTTTGTTTTTGTTATCAATTTCCACACTTCTTCTTTCAGGCCCTAAGATAAAAATGTAATAAAGTAAAAAAGACTCCATTAGAAAGGTGTATTTAAATCAATGATACCCATTTTCATTTCCAAATCAAATACAATTGCCCTCCCTATTCACATGTTTCATGTGCATGGATCCAGCCATTTAGGGATCAAAGATATTCAGGGAGGAAAAAAATGATACAAATGATACAAATAAAAACCCAATACAGTATAACAACTATTTACAGAGCATTGACATTGTATCTGGTATTACTAGTGATCTAGCAATGATTTAAAGTAGCTGGGAGGATATGCATAAGTTACATGCAAATAGTAGACCTTTTTACATGAGAGACTTGAGCATCCTTGATTTCTGGTATCCATGGAGCTCCTGGAACGAATGCTCTTATGGATACCAAAGGGACACTGAAGGATGAAGGTATCCGATAAAAAAGTAATATAAAAAAAAATTCTCCTTGAAGCCATTCTTAAACATAATTTAATATTATTAATAAATATTTTAAACACAGTAAAAAGTTTTAAAAAATGGGTAGAATTCACTCTACAACAGAAACTATAACAATTTGTTGTCTTCAAACAAAAATGGTCCAAACTATTATCTTAATCCTTACATCAAAAGGGAGAACCTTACAGGAATATCATAACTAACCTGTTTTTAAGCCAATCCAAGATTTGAAATTAAAATTAAACACAATATAATTGAACTTAACTATCCCTTTTATCAGTAATATTTTAGAAGAGGAAATGTAGGGGTAATTATATAATATACTGAAATGTATTTGTTCTGTAAGAGGACAAATAGTGTTATTTTCAAGTATGTATTTTCATGTTCCCAAAACTGTTCCTTTTTTTAACCTTTTTCTCTTTTCAGTCAGTAAAAAAAGGTCTTCTCAGAAAAAGGCAAAACTAATGAATGTGCCACACTATAAAATCAGTTCTACATCACTGACAAGATGGGGTCTAGTTAAGTAAGTGTTACTATTTATTGGAATTTGACTCTCAAACTATGAATTTATGAAATTATTTATTGTAAATCTTTAATACCCAGACACTGAAGTTTTAGAGTAAGATTAGATGCAACACTGCCGTGGCTTTAGCTGTCTGAATACAATACCTGCTAAAAAACAAAGAATTTATTATCTAACATAATGAAAAGAGACTGAAAAAAAACATTAAAACCTACCCATTAGAATTTTGTCTTTCGAAAACTCTAGTTCCTTCATTGTTACCATTTCTTTTCCATCAACAGCTGCCTTTAATGCAGCCTGGTTCACAAGATTCTCCAACTCTGCTCCAGAAAAGCCAACAGTACCTCGAGCTATGATTTCTGGATCAACCGCTAATGTAAAAAGAAAACACAATACTAACAGTCCACAACAGCTAAAAGAAAGCTTATCACAAACAACTCAGGGTCCAAAGAAAAAGACAGCTATTCTCAGCCATAATTAATTTATCGTAAAACTTAAATGAACTGAATTTATGAAAATTCCTAGGGAAAAAAGCCCATTATTCTACTGAAATTGGCACTGGGACAAATCACAAAAGGCCTTAAATTTAAATAACTCTGAGACAAATAATGAAATGCAGAGCTACCTTACATGAATTAGTAACTTCAAATACGACCTATATTGTTACTAGCCTAACCATAAACTGAAAAAACTGTATCAGAGACAACATTCTGTTCTACAAATTTCAGCTTGAAATAAGTTGGACGTAACAGCTCCCTTTATTATAAGAAACATATTTAGTTTTATGAATTAATTCAGCTATTTCTCAAAATACTACAGCTTTATTTATTGCTCAGGTGGGGGTCCAGAATATCTCCATGTGTTTTGTTTTATAGTTGGCTTTCCTCCCCTTTGGCCCCAAACTGACAATATCATCATCTACTGTTTATAGAGCTTTTTCTATTATTTTGTATTTCGCATTCATCTAAAAAAATGTGTACATATACTAATCTTCAAATATTATCTGTCTGAATACTCTAAAAAAAGTCTTTGGAAACAAGATTCAAAGCAATAAAATCTCTCAGATACATGCTAATTGAAGAATGAGTTTCATCTTGCTCTGTCACTCATGGTGCAGTATGGTGGCATAATGATTGCTCACTGCAGCCTCCAACTCCTAAGCTCAAGTGATCCCCCTGCCTCACCATAGTGTATAGTTGGGATTATAGACATAAGCCACTGTGCCATGGCTTAGGCAAGGACATGTAAATGGGGAAAAAAGGACATAAAAATGAACTGGTCTTTTAATATATTTATCATGTAAGGAACACGAATGGGGCAGATGGATACATTACCATTTTATATAGGTAATAATGTTTGTATTAAGGAATTCAACTTAGGCTAGGTGTTGTGGCTCACACCTGTAATCCTAGCACTCTGGGAGGCCAAGGAAGGAGGACTGCTCGAGGTCAGGAGTTTGAGACCAGCCTGAGCAAGAGCGAGACCCCATCTCTACTAAAAATAGAAAGAAATTAGTCAGACAACTAAAAAATATATATAGAAAAAATTAGCTGAGCATGGTGGCACATGCCTGTAGTCCCAGCTACTTGGGAGGCTGAGGCAGGAGGACTGCTTGAGCCCAGGAGTTTGAGGTTGCTGTGAGCTAGGATGATGCCACGGCACTCTAACCCGGGCAACAGAGTGAGACTTTGCCTCAAAAAAGAATTCAACTTACACTGATCAAACTTTATTTTATTGAGATACCATTTTAAAATTTCCGTTCGACCTCTTACATCTGGTCTTGGAACTGTAACTTGCATGTCAAAACGACCAGGACGAATTAAGGCACTAAAGGAAGAATGCAAAAGGAAAACATAAATCAATTGATTATGCTAAAATTAAACAAGACTGACACACTAAAGACATGATGGTAAGACAATGGCAGAGGTTTGAATGTAAATTTTCAGTTTCTGGACATTCTGTATAAATGAAATCATATAATGTGATTTTTGTATTGGGAATTCTTTTAGCATGATCTTATAGCATGTAACAGTACTTCACAAAACTTTTATTTCAATACTTACTTATCTAATGCCTCTGGGAAGTTTGTGGCTCCAATGATGATGACACCTTCATTGGGTTTAAAACTATTTAGGGAAAAAAGAGAGTAACTTTTCACTGAAAATTGAAGCATACCACACACATAGCAACGCTTGACATCATACTGTTTATTATTAGTCTTAATAACAGCCAAGAAAGGCACTGATAATAAAACACCAATAATCTCTAATTACATACCTGGTCTACTAGGGATAAGATACCTTGACAAGAAAAGGTATCTTTTAATTAATCAGGGGCCTGATTAATTTTGAAAAATGACTTTGAAGTACATCAATTCAATTTTATTTGCTCCCAGACTTCTCATTTCGTTTCAAAGTATCTTACATCGACTTGAAGCTACTTCCTTCAAAGCAATGCTACCTCTTGCTTCTTGTATTATGAACATTGATATAAGTTTTAAATCTACCAAAAAACTCAAAACTACTCATAAATTGTGTAGAAACCAGGATACATACCCTTTACTTCTTCATACAGAACACCAGGCTGAGCTAAATCATTAATTTTCTATCATTAGTACAGCAAGTGAATAAAGGTATAAATATCTCAAATTAAATGAGGAGTTTATGTTTAAATACTCAATTAGTAATAAAAACAATAAACTACTAAGAGAAAAGCCTGTCCTGACTTCTTACACGAGGGACTATCCTATTGCCTATACACATAATGTGTCTCTTATCTCTAGAATGTTGTCAAAGGCTTTATAGGAACAATTTGCATAAGATCAACCATAAAGGGTATCAAATGCTACAAGGCATCACCATATTCTATACAGAAAGGAAAATTCAATTACCCATCCATTTCAGCAAGAAGCTGATTTATAGTCTGCCTTGAATATGGATGCATTGGAGATTCAATTCTCTTCCCACCAACAGAATCTAATTCATCAATAAATATAACACAAGGAGCATTTGCTTTCGCTTCCCCTAAGAAAACAAAAAATATTCAAGTAAGTTAAAAGAAATCAACACTTTCCAAACAAAACCAGATAAATATTAACCTGCAAGACTGTTTTTTACTGATTTAAGAATACTAGCTCTGGGGTGTGGGGGCGGGGAACATACTGAAAAGAATGATATAAAATAAAAACAATTGGTTATTTATTTTCCAACTGTAGAAGTGTCACATACAATCATGTCTGAGGCTAATCCTGAATTACATATTTCTTGGTAAAATCTCCAAAAAAAAAATTATTTTATCTATAAAATAAAAAAAAATCCTTAATTACATACTAAAGTATCGATGAATAAAATGAAACAAAGCTAGGAGCCTTTTGCCAGCTCCCAACGTCATCTTGCACCTTTCACTAGCTCTTCTAATAATTCCAACTATTTAGAAAAAGAAGACATTCTCTTTTAGCTCATATATGAAATTACCTAAAACCAGGACAATGTCTACTTCAGCTGACTGTCAATCAAAAGCAATTAGCAAAAAAGGGTAAGATACACTCTTCCCCTAAAATTAGAAAAATTCAGCATTTTATAAAAGATATGGCAAAACGTACTAAAAAGATTTCTGATACGGCTGGCTCCCACACCCACAAACATCTCATCAAATTCTGATCCAGAAGCATAATAAAAAGGAACATCAGCTTCTCCTGCCACAGCTCGGGCAAGAAGTGTCTTTCCTGTCCCTGGTGGTCCAACTAAAAGAATGCCTAAAAGAAAAAGAAAACAAGAATGATTCAAATTGCTTTTTAAAAAATCCTTTGATAGGAACTTATAACCAATGTTTAGAAACAAAGCAGAACATATTTGTCTCTGCTAATGATTCACTTGAGAATCTTCTCCAACACTAATTTTCCTGTATCATTTAAATACTGCTTACATATCAACAACAGACAAGACAGGACAGATTCTTGAGTCAAAGGAATATAAACCCATTTATTACTAAATAAGCAGAAGAAATAGACTAAACAAACAAATGTAATACATGAAACTTGATTTGATGCTTTTTCATTAAAAACAAAGAAATTTGACATCTGGTGAAAATTCAGATAAATGACCAGAGAAGTACACAATGTTAAGGAAACGGTATTAATTTTCTTTGGTGGGATAAGATTATTGTGTTTACTTAGGATAATGTCCATATTGTGAAGTGATGTAACAATGAAGTATTTAGAAGTAAAGTAGGTGATGTTTACAGTTTTCTCAAATGTTCAGGAGAAAAATACACACATACACACACACACACACACACACAGAAAGCAAATATGACGATATGCTAACAAGTGCTAAGTCTAAGTGCACAGTATATGGATGTTAATTAAACTACTCTTTGAGGTTTTCCAAGTTTGAAAATTTTTATAATAACAGTAAGTTTTTCATATCAGTTTGAAAAATAGATATCCTTAATTTGTATAACTTTCAATAAATGTACAAACAACATAAAAAAGCAACAAAGCTGTATTTTAACATAAAAAATTTTTTTGAAGGAAAGCTCAAAAAAAGCCTTAAGACCACCCTAGTATTTCCATGTTTTAGTGCTATCTAACAGGTTTAAATAACATAAATTTATGTGGATTATAGGTAGGTACCTGAGGATTTTTCTATAAATTTATAAAATACTCCTTGCGATTACAAAGAGGAAG